>CM065054.1:14172388-14177388 GCA_032883995.1 Coronaproctus castanopsis
CATGTGTTAATAACGAATGCGCAGATAACCGACATCATGAATTTACGGGTGTAAATTTAATTTTGGTATTAGTGCCTTACCCTTGAATTATACACCACGCAAACAGATATATATATATATTATATATATCTCATTTCTGTATGTCTGAAGATTTCATTCGTGTCCTCGATTATCTCTTTCGAGTTTTTAAAAAAGCTTGTCTGCTTAATAATGTTTATTATTCCCCGAAATTTATCCTCTGTCTATAGTTTCTTTCTCTCTCTCTTTGTCTCTACTGTGGAACAATCCCCTGTAATGTTCTCAAAAAAATTTAAAATTCCCCCGAAAATTTGACTCTAATCTGACAATTTATTTTATTTATATATATATATATATATATATATATATATATATATATATATATATATCTTCTATTGAACCGTCTTCGTTATCCGATGGTTGGCGTCCACATCCTTCATGGCTTCAAACTATGCTTGTCGGTCCCTTGCTAAATGAAAAAGATTTTCGATTCGGATAATCGCCATCCATTGTTGGATATCTAAAACCCGGCGGCCGACACATCTTCTACTGTACCCATCAGTATTATTTGGAGTAGCTTTCGTCTCCCCATCAAATTAACCAGATAATTAATTTTCTTTAATTTTACTAATCCGATTAATACCCAATTTTTTTCATTCGTTTTATATAACTTCTTTATTTGTTAATTTTGCTGACCACGGCATTGCTAGTAATCGTCTGTGTAAAACTAAGTCTCAAACGATACTAATCGTCTTACTTGTTCAGCTTTTAATGTCCAAATTTCTGACACGAGTCCGTACTTGCAATCCATCAACCGAGATGATACTTAAATCTATCCACCTGCTGTAATAATTTATTTTCAATTTTTATCATTGTGAGCGGTGCATGTTTTCTCTCTATCATCATAACTTTTGTTTTTGTCGCATTAATTGTTAAATTATATTTTTTGCGGGATAGATTTCTACGATCGAGTAACTGTTGTAGGTCGTTTTTCCGATTTGCTATTAATCGCTGTATTATCGGCATAACGCAAATTGTCGATTAAAACACCATTGATTTTTACGCCTTCTATCGCATTATCTAACGTTTCTTTAATAGTTGTTTCTGAGTATATATTAAATAGCAATAGAGACAGTATACAACCTTGTCTGTCTCCTTTTATTGTTTCTATATCGTCCGTGTAAGTGTCATCCGCTTTTATACGAGCAGTAAAATTTACCCCGCGAAGCGATCGTTTAATTAACCAAAATAATAAATAGTATTCCCATAAATTCTTACTTGCCGCTGAGATAGAAATTATCTAAAAATTATTATTCTATCCAAACCTGGGAAAAATATGTAAAATATAAATAATATTCGTCCCATCAATTTATTAAGTACATTGAGTAAATTAGCAGAAAAAGTTATACTTAGTCGGTTTCAAAAGTTTTCATCAGTAAACAATATTCTTGTAAATGAACAGTTTGGTTTTAGAACTAATCATTCTACAGCGTATCAGGTTGCAAGGATAGCTGACTTTATAACAGATAATTTTAATTCGAATAAACACTCCTAGGATTGTTATTAATGGATATAGAAAAAACGTTTGACACGGCGCTTGGAGCGATGCTATTCGACATAAAATGTTCCAATATCATTATCCCGCGTATTTAATTAAAGTAATAAAATCGTATTTATATAATAGATTGTCTATGTTACTCATCGTTCTATCAGCTCCATAATGGGGAGGACCTATCACGCTGGGGTCACACATAGGTCCTGACCTTTTTCTACTCTTAATAAATGATTTACCTAAAATTCATTTTATGAAAACTGTTCTTTACGCAGACGACTTTGCCTTGTATTGTGATTCATACAGACCCGATACAAATTTATAGTAGATTACAAAAGGCCGCCTTCGCCGACTGTAAGAAACGTTAGAAGCTGAAACTGAACGCCGAGAAAACTGAAGCCATTCTTTTTTCCAGAATGCACCCATTTCTCATGCCGGAAATTGTAATCAACGTATTAAATGGGTTAAATATGTCAAGTACATATTTAGGCGTCTCACTCTGGATTGGCGTTTGTCGTTGAGTAACTATCGATAATGCTTATAAAGCTATTCGAATTCTTTCACCTATATTTCATCCAAGGTTTACTGTTACGTATAAAAAAACTACTATACTCAACTATTATTTGTCCCCGGTTAACAATTTCCCGTTTGGTTTTCAGTTTCCAACAGTACATATTTTGTAAATTATAATTATTACAATACCGTTGCTGCAGAATTTCGCTTAGTCAGCAGGTTTGCCGAGATATGCCTTTTCTACTAAACCTCGAGCTCTCTACATCAACGAGTTTGCTGAAAAATTATATTAAAATTGTAAAATTCACGAAAATGAATTAAAATTCAAGTCGTAGGGGGACTATAATATGGCCAGCTGACGTAAAAAGACGAGCTAGAAACATCGCCGACTAAAACACCGATTTTTAACATAATTTTTATTTGTTATTTGATATATTTGTTTATTTATATATTAAGTAAATTAACTGTAATCTATTTTTCAATTTAATTGCATGCTATTTGTATTCCTTTTTCTTTCTCTTTTATTGCGGCAGGGTGCTTTTATGCCTTATTATTGTTATTATTATAATATTTGCTACTAAGGGTGCCAATTCTGTGTACTTAGTATACAATGTATTGTATTTTATGTTTACAATTTAAATAAATGATATTTCTTCTTCTTTTAATCACGACACTTACTTTAAAAAAAAAACACCAAAAAACTGTGATTTACTATAATTGCGCGCACACGCACACACACGCACACACACACACACACACATATATATATATATATATATATATATATATATATATATATATATATATATAACGTTACGCATTTCTAAAAAGATAATCCTGTGGTATCTATTTATTACTTAAACTTACGGCAGTTCGTATTTTTAAAGAACCAATCGTACTTCATTCTCATTAATCAAATTTTATTTTTCGACGTGTGTGTGTGTTGCGTATGTATGCTTTTCCGTTTTATTGTCAGTCTTATTTGTTCTGGCCTTGTTAATATTAATTAATAACGTGCTTATTTGGTAAACTTCAATGAAGACTTAATTAAAAAACAACCGAATATTTTAAAATTATTTTTTTTAAATCGAAAAGATTCTCTATTATTAGAAAAAGGAAAACGTGTAGCCAACTTTAGTAGAAATCTGTGTATGGCATACTTGTTCGAAGTTGTTGTCGTCGGGTAAAAGTGTATTAAATGAGACTAGAAGCGGCGAATGAAAAAGAATATAAGGAGAATTCGATGTAAATGGGTTGAAGGGTTGTTTGAAAGAAAACCAGATTTTCGATGTATATACACACACACACGATACGACGATGTATCTGCCGGATAAGAGGGTTCTACTATAATAACATGAAACGGCTTATAATGTATAAGGGTTTTGGATCGAGGTCGACGGTGGCTGGTTATCGGAAAAAAGGGAGATGTTGACGATAAAAGTAGTTAGAGACGTTCAGTATGGACGACGTGTTTACTATTATAGGCTGATGTGCGATACAAACGCTGGAGTATGGACGACGTGTTTATAGGCTGATGTGCGATACAAACGCTGGAGAAGATGTGAGTCAGAAATGAGAGCGGTGTTTTTGATATACTGGAAAGTTTTAACGTCGGCCGAATATTCGAAAGCTGAATTAAATAAAGACAAGAGAAGAGGCTTTTCTATTGGATGATATTAAAATACGACGAATTCATTTTCTATAACGACAAGCTGGGTTTTCCAATTAAGGCTGATTGGGTCGACGTCGAACCAGCAGTTTACGAGGTATTAACGTAAATATTTACATACATATATATACATATATATATATATATATATATATATATATATATATATATATAACGCCCCTATGTATAGAATATATCATCGTTCGAATGGTCCACACTGCACGATGACGCTGAGGCGAATTGTCCAAGTTTCAACGATTCAGTCGCGTAGATCTGAATGAGTTTATGCGAAACTATTGGTATTATTGTCTTTAAGCCCATTGGTAATGTTTTGTCCTATTAGTAATGTTGTCTTTAATACAGCTTATTCGCATAGACTCGAAGAAATCCCCGTAAGGAAAAGCCTATATCTCTATCAAATCGCACGCTATTGGAATTTACGCTGCTAGAGATATATCGTAAATCGTTCATGCAGCAGCTCATTCGTCGTAACGTCCGCTATGTGACATGTAACGTTGTCAAACTCGTGATTTGACGTTTGTTACGGAATGATAAACAACAGATTAGATACACGTCACCGTAACTACACGTCCGCCAATATAGTTCTATTGCAAAACTCTATATTTAAATACCGATTAGTAAATTTCCGATTAACCTGTTGAGTCCGATGCGCCTTATTACATGCTACCCCCACGTGTATCATATATATGAGAACAAACGAAAATGTGTCCCTGTACCACGTGTATAAATTTTGATACGCACGATGTTTTGCACCACGATCTGCGTGTATTTCATTACGAGTACAGTTTTTCCAATGTCTGTACTGCCATCGGAAGGACGAATATATAAATTTCTCCTGCTCTCTATTCTATGCGTTATAAAATACTCGGGGGTTTTGTACCGCTGGCAGCATTGATTATCGCAAATTATTTTTGACAACTTCCTCTTTTATTTATTATTTTATATAATTTTATTACAACAATTTTTTTTGTATGTACAATAATATGTGGTTTATTTATTTATTTATTTATTTATTATCGATAGTTCTTAAAACATTTAATATTATAATATTAGAATTTTTTCTTTTCTTTTATCGTTACTGGTTGAAATGTTTAAATTATTTTATACGTCAAATAACTTTTCTTAGCGGTAACCAAATTTTTATTATAAATGGTTTACTACTAATTCATATAAATTTGCAATAATTAAACGCGTTTACTCGATTCGTGTAATATTAAACTGTTTATT
>CM065054.1:14182388-14279888 GCA_032883995.1 Coronaproctus castanopsis
ATTATATAGATACGGATAAACTGGATAAAAGCCCTAGAATATATATATATATATATATATATATATATATATATGCGCGTGTATGTAAATTTTAAATGCGGGTGTTAAATAAGTTTAAATATTAACTAAAATTTTAAATGTATGCGAATAAAATTATTTTCATATATATATGTACTATAACGTAAAGTTTTTATATAAATAAATGTAAATCCCACAGCCATCGTTAAAACGAAAGATGATAAATGTAATATGGTTGTAATAATCGTTGAAACGAGGAAATTTTTCAAAATTTTATTTACCGGCAGATACCCGCATCGCTAACGGGAAAGAAACGATTATTGCAATATAAATATGCTCGCTTGGCGTACATGAATATTTTCCCGACTACATCGTCTACATTCATATTTGGCAAAATATCCATTTCAACTAATTCGTTTTAGTAAGAATAATTAGAATTACAAAGTGTGTCATTCTCATAAATACTTTCGACTAAAATATCTGGGATTAAATTGTATTTTTGAATAAAAATATATATCAAAAATATAATTAAAAACTTTTTATATCGTCAGAGTACAGATGTATAAAGTGGTAAATATTTATGTGCGAACCACGTTTGACGATTACGCACAAACTAACGTATAATAAGAACTAGGTAGGAGAACTGATCTAAAAGTATGATATTGTGCGGAAAAGATTAAAAATATCTTTTTGTTCATAGGCGATATATATATATATATATATATATATATTTAAATTGTTAAAGTATCTTATCTTACTAAACGAGCAATTCTTTTATATATATATATATCACGATATGCCTATATCAACCCACTGCTGGGTGTAAGCAGTCCCCAAAATTTTCCAACGACTCCAATCTTGTGCGGCTCGGATCCAATTGATTCCTGTCGTTTAACAATATCATCTCGCCACCTAGCCATAGGTCTTCCTCGCGGACGCCGGCTGCCAATAGGCCACCACTGTAATACCCGTTTAGTCCATCTTTTATCCTTTTGTCTTGCTAAACGTCCGGCCCATTTCCATTGTCTACCAATTTTGTCTGTTCTCTAATCCATGTAATCGTCTTGCGATCTTTGAGCTTGATTCGGAGGTTAATCCTCTCGTGAGCCGTAATACTTCTAGCTGTCCCTTTAGTAAGGCTCCATGTTTTAGCTCCATAGGTCAAGACTGGCATCACACATTGATTATACAGCTTATTTTTTTAGACTATTTGGTATTTCTTTATTTCTAAAAACGTTTCCTAATTTCCCAAATGCCATCCATCTATACACATATCGAAGGTCTGTATTTTCTTTTGTAATGCCGCTGTAATTGTCCAACTTATAAGACTGTAAATACACATAAGTTCTAGCTAACCTCGTTCGCTAATGCAAACTTATATCTTTCCTTGTAAATAACTTCTTCATGGACATAACCGTTTATCTAGCTTTTTCTATTCTGGTTCTAATTTCCATATTTTGATTGACTTCTTCACAGAACCAAGTGCCCAGATATTGAACTTTTGCTACCCTTTCGATTTCAGCTAAACTAATGTAAATACTGCCTGCAGTTGTGTTCGTAGGCAAACGTTTATCAACCAACATCCATTTTATTCTAGCTGCATTTATATCCAACCCATAACTGAGACTGACTTTATAAATCCGCATTGGCATGTCTTGTCATAAAGACTGTCTGATACCAATACTGTATCATCCTAAACTCACTTCATCGTATTTTCACAAATTGGGGACTAAACAAAAATTTATAAACTTAAAAATTTGTCTTTTACCGCATAAAATAATATTCAAATTCAAATTTATGAAACGAAATTCTAAACGATTGAAGTAGTTATAGTGATGTATGTAATGGTTTTTAATGGTATGTGATTTGTATCTAAATATATTTAAAAGAAATACTCGGTAAAGCTCGGTCTCTGTATATATATATATATAACTGTAGTGCCTGCCTGTGATTTGCGAATATTTTCATTATAATCACTGCATTGGGCTATTTTTATCACACATAAACATAAAATGTATTTTTTTTTTAAATTTTTGTCTGTCTGTCCGTCCGTCTGTTCCGATTTAACTCAAAAACTATTAAAATGATGAGCAGCTTATAGGCTATATTATCGAATACGGTCTAAGCTTTGTTTCACGTTGATATCACAAATAAGACAGAAATTCCAATAATTTAAATTTCTAAAAATTAGGAGACAGCGCGTTTAAATTTTAACACGTTTTCTCGTTCGAATGTACCTTCATTACCAACACCCGCAATACAATCCAAGGGGCGTGGCCGAAATAACGGACAGATATATATATATATATATATATATATATATATATATATATATATATATATTTAAAAGAAAAATACAGGAATATTGTATTTAAAAAAAATAATTACACAGACGAAGCCGTTGCGGATTTTCCTCTGACCGCTGAAGTGGAAGTTGCGATGTATGTGGATGATACTGTTATTGTAACATCACATCATGATGAGACTATAGTATTATACAGGTCTAAATATTGTCCAAAAGTGGTGTAACAAGAGGCGTATAAAAATCAATGTTCATACGATCTTTACAAATAGACTTGTATCCTGCTTCTCATTAATTTTTGGTGGTGAAACTGTGAGGTAGTCAAATATTTGGGCATGCATTTGGATAAGCGATAGACTTGTAGAAAACACTTAATAACCAAACGAACTGAGCTTCAGATAAAACAGAGAATTGTATCGGTTAACTAGTAGAAAGTCTAAACTTAATAATAAATTGCTGGTGTATAACAGAATTTTAAAGTCTGTGTGGACGTAGGGTATTCAGCTCTTGGGCTGTGTGAAACCTAGCAACATAAATATAATACAAAGATTTCAGAATCGAGCTCTAAGACAAATAACATCAGCATCCTGGTATGTCTCAAACGTTTCGATACACCGTGACTTACATGTAAGTACTGTTCTCGAGAGGGTCGAGAAAAGTGCATAATGATATTTAATAAGGTTGGAAAATCATCAAAATCCTTTGGCCATAAACCGGCTCGATAATTTAGAAAAGTTGCGGAGATTAGATCGTGTTAAACCAAATGATCTATTAAATCTTTAGGGGAAATAAAGGATGGAACTACTTGAGTTCCTTCTCTTCACATGTCATCTATCAAATATCAACTGCTTGATGGCAGTTGTACATTTTTTTTTTTTTTTTTTAAAAGCAATCGAAGTTGTTTACAATCTAACTTAAAATTACTTAATACAAACGAGATTAACAAAGTTAAAATTTCGAATCAAAATAAGGATGGGATACAAATTGGCATATGTAACTAATTTATTAGAACTATTAACAATATAACAAGTTAGAATTACACCATATATTCTATTATTTTTAGTTTGTATATATATATATATATATATATACAATATTGTTATTAAGTATACTGAGATAAGGTCAGCCTATGATTTCTTTTTGAGCTAATTCCTTTAGCTCACACAATAATGATTAAAACTAGTTACTATATTTAAATTTTTAATATCCAGTTTATTATGTTCAACAATGTTACTTTTTCCACATTTATAACATAGATCACCGGATTTGATAAATATTCCATAAACTTCCCGTGTTTAAATTGCGTTTTAAAATAATCCGTGTCCAAATATCTACAACTGAATGTTTCGGCACCTAATTGTGTAAACTTATGCTTAGTACTATGCAAATCCCAGCACTGTTGAAACTTTTTTTTACCATTTCTTTGAACAGTAGTTATAGTTACGTATGTAATGGTTTTTAATGGTATGTGATTCTAAATAATTTAGATGTGGTGAATTTTCGTCATCGGAGTGAACTCGAATATCGTTCAAATTTTTAAGGCTCAGTTATGAAATAATTAATTTATAAAATTTCGACGATTAAGAAATATTGTTACGCCGGGACTTTGCTGTTTAATAATAAAGTACAGAATTAATTTCTAACGAGAGCGTGTAAAGGTTATTGTTCTATTTTGTTTTTAATGAACTTTTACGATATTTTAGGAAAAATGAACGGTCCGATATATAATATGCACAATTCGTTGGAAATGTCGTCTTCGTCGCATAATACGTTAAAAATGGACGGCGGTATGACTCTAGACGCAACGGCCGATTTTACGCCATCCGGTGAGCAATTATTATTATCAACGTTAATTTATTCACTTTTTTTTTTTTTTTCGTCGAAAGATTTATAACATTATTAAGATATTTTTAGAGAATAATATAAATTAAAATAATGATCGAACAATACAAAACTATCAGCTACTTGCGCATCGATAGTAAATAGTATCGGAAATTTTCGCTGTACATTTAGAAATACGTGAGAGTACAACGTGCCTATAGTGCTGTATTTCATTGATTATCGAAAGGCTTACGGTAATTTAATCTGGAGCAAACTGTGGGAAATATTGATGGAAATAGGTGCCTCAAAGCGGATTGTAAATTTTTTTTTTTTTAATTTATTTAACGTGTCTTATACTGCTTCTAAGGCAAGAGGCACGGAAGGATAGTTAGATTAAGAAATTAAGAAGGTTGGATAAAGTAAGGAAAGTTATAAGTTTAGATTCAGCAGATGGTGAATACTGTAGGATTTCGGTTAGAGAGGATGCAAGTCCAACAGTAAGACGGTGAGCTGAGTACAAAGGACATGATAGGAGAATGTGTGGAATAGTAAGGGGTACATTACATGACGAGCATAACGGTACACTCTGACCTAGAAAGAAATGTTTGCGTGTAAGAAGAACTCGGTACACAGTCAGAAAAGTTTACTGTCAAAAAAAAAATAAGGCGTAAAACAAGGATGTGTACTTTCACCTAGATTGTTTAATTTATATGGAGAACATATAATGAGGAAAGTTTTAGAGGACTGGAACGAATGTGTTTCTATCGAGGAGGCTCAAAGTTTCAAATTTACAGTTTGTTGACGATATAGCAGCACCTAATATGAAAAAAAAAATCGACGATTATTGAAGAAATTCGGTAAGTATAGATAACTCGTTCGTCAGTTCCGATAGCTTAAATAAAGAATTTTATAATAATAGTAATAATGGCGATGGCCATAGTACTATTAATAATAAGCCCAATTTATCTCATAACTATAGTAATAGTCGTAGTAATAATAGTAATATTAGTATTAGCGGTAATAGTAGTATTAACGTTAATAATGATAATCATAGTAGTAGTAATGATAATGATGGTAATAGTACGATCATCTCAAATAATAGTAGTAATAATAATTTTAATATTAATAACTCAATTATTAATTCACTATATGTGAAAAACGTTCATTCGGGCTCTTATATCTCTTCCAAATCATACCGGTCCTTCACAGCCTGTGGCACCCTCCTATCTAAATTATAAACACTTACTTTCATTTCCTTCTGGTAGAACATCGTCATCGCCATCCCTAACAGTTACTACCCAAAATATTGTTACTGGTGGCCCACCCTCTGATGATACAAAGTCACCCAAGCTTCTATTCCATCTACTCCTCAATCCTCATCTGCTAATCATAAATCTCAATCTAAAGCAAAAGAATCTAACAAATTCGTTTTTCCAAATTCTTCTAATAATAACACTCGTTCAGATTAAAACTAAATTACCAAACAATATTAAATAACTCACCCACAATATTTATTATTATAATTAACCTACCAGTAATTATATTTCTCTTCTCGTCTTATCTTAACTTACCTCCTCTAATACCTTATTATATTAAATGCGTATCGTATTTCCCATTTTTTTTTTCTCTCCTATTTTTTGGTTTCTTTTCGTGTCCTACACTACATGGTTTTTCTTGTGTATTATTCCCTATGCAGTTCCGTGTTTACCCTTTTTAGCCTACATTTTTATTCCACTATCGCTTATCTACACTATGTATAGGTCATAACTGTTTTTCTTATCATCTGGTAAGAAGTATCTGGTGGTTTTTTTTTTTTTTTTTGTTTTTTTGTTTCTGTATCCACCCACTTTCACTACATTTTAATTTAAATTCATTATTGATATGTCATCCTTAAGAATACTACAGTGGAATAGCCGCAGCATCCAGAAAAACAAATTGAATCTCCAATGTTTTTTAGCCTCCAATCCGTATGATATTATCTTACTCTCTGAAACCTGGTTATCAACTGATACCATTTTTTCATTACCTGGTTATCGTTGTTTCCGGGACGACAGAGAAGATGGTTCTGAGATAATATGTGCTATTGTACTTATTCCTTCGACTCAATTCTTCTTAATAGCAACTGCAATGCGGTTTGTATTTGTACTAAGTTTTTAAGTAGGAATACATATATTTTCGCGTTCTACTGTCCGCCCAACAATATTTTCCAAGTTAACCTTTTCATAAATTTTATAAACTCCCTTCAAGCTTCGTCCTTTGTAATAATTGCTGGGGATTTCAACGGACACCATCCGCCGTGGGGGCTCCTGTAATGTGAATGAAATGGGACGTAGCTTGTTAAATATTATTTCCTCTACAAATCTTGCTCTTATCATTGATGGCCGGCATACAACCGTACCCTCCTTACATTTCTCTTCTAATTCCCCCGATTTATCTCTCGTCTCAAATAATCTTCTACTTTTCAGTAAATGGGATGTTTTGGATATTCCGTTAGGAAGTGATCATTTGCCTACGGAAATTGTTCTGGGTGACCCAACTGCAACCATATTTAATTATAAACATCTAGAACGATTTATTTGGATTCTTCCTAATAATAGAGGCTTAGATTTCGCTAATTTTCTCGAATCCTTGTGCCAGCCGCTTTTAAGTAGCCCTGCATTTAATATTCCGGTATATAAAGAGTTTATCAGTCTATTGCAGTTGTCGTTAAGTCGTTATGCTTCTAAAAGATTTTATCACTCAGGTAACCTGAATGTACCGTATTGGTGGAACTATAATTGTGCCGTGCTTCAACAAAGCGTAGCTTTTAAACAATTTCGTAGAAGCAAAACCATGTCCGATTACTTGTCTTATAAACACCTGGAAGCAAGTACTAGGCAAGCATTACTAACCAGTAAAAGGGAGAGTTTGAAAAAATTCGTTACTTCTATCAATCGTACGCAACCTGCTTCTCACATATGGAAAAAAGCCAAATCATTTGTGAACTCTACATACTATAATTCTTCTTCAGTTGATATGGATACTAAAAATTATTATAATTTTGTCGACACTATTTCACCATCGTACGTCCCAGATATTACGGAACTTGAATATAATCCACATTGTATAACTAGCCATCCGGACATCCACTTTCCTTCTTTTCCCATTACTCTAACAGAGATCCAACACACTTTATCTCGTAATAAAAGATCCTCCCCTAGTTACGGCTTCCGTAGTAATCTTAGCTCTTTAAACTGCGTGGCGCAATTAGTAGGTGATATCTACAAATCTTTCATTTCCAAGAAGTATTTAATAACTTGTTTTTTAGACATAAATAAAGCCTTTGATAATATCTCAATTCCTATCTTACACGAGTCTCTGACAAACTCGGGTGTCCCATCCCCATTTAAAGAAGCATTGTGTAACTTATTTCGTTCCAATATGAAACCAACAACTCGCACGATGTACTTAGGTATTCCCCAAGGATCCGTTCTTAGCCCTATTTTATTTAACATAGTATTGTTTAAACTTTTCAATACACCCCTTCCAGATACAGTGAAATTTTTATCTTTCGCAGACGATATAATAGTTTACGTCATGCACGATAATCTAGATAATGCTATCCAAACTCTTAATATATCGCTTAGATCCATAGTCCAAGTTTTGTCTGAATTAGGTCTTACTGTTTCGCACAACAAATGTGCTTCGATAATGTTCTCATATAGAACTGTCAATACCGATTCACGCGGACTTGTGTATAACAACAATCTTATACCCTTTGTTCATTACCATCAGTACTTAGGATTTATTCTTGATCGCAGGTTAATGTGGAGACTGCATACGGAAAACGTTTTTACCAAGAGTTTTAAAAGAATAAATCTTGTAACTGAGTCATACTCCTTGGGGGGGGACCCCCCTAACTTTACTACTTTTGTATAAAAATTTCATACGTTCTATTCTCGACTATGGCAGTTTTATTTTCGGGAATGCTTCTAATCACTGCCTTTCTAGGCTAGATAAAATTCAAAACGAGTGCATACGCAGATGTTTAGGAGCACTTCGTGCTACCGCTGTACCTGCTTTCGAGATGGTGGCAAAGGTTCCCCCTCTATCCGTACGAAGAATGTTTCTGTCAGATAAATTTCTTCTAAAAGCATTCACTCATATCGCCCCCTCTTTGTATATTCTATACTTAGAAATTTTTCACAACTCGCGTTTCTCTATACTTCGACGTCCTTTATTATGTCATTCCTCTGGTCATCTTTCCAGGAACAGTGATATTCTTCTTCCATCCTACCAGTCTCCCTTCTATACGATTCCTTTCGAGTATAATACCGTTAGCCTTAATGTCAACATATAACTGTTTTCCTCATTTAAGAACAATGTTCTTCTAATCGCCAATTATAATATTTACTCCTTGATTAATAGTGACTATACTAACTCTCTTATAATTTTCACGGATGGCTCGAAGTGCTCTTTTTCAGTCGGAATCGCATTCGTAATCCCCGCTCTCAACATTTCAAACAAATTTACCCTTAATAGAATATGCTCCATTTTTACTGCAGAAGCTATAGCTATTCTCCAATCTCTCCGATATGTATCTGCAAATCGCCCATCTACTAATATTCTGATCCTCTCCGATTCTAAAAGTTGTTTGCTGGCATTACAGCACTCACAGCTCAACTTTCGTTTACTATCAATTATTTACAAAATTTCTAATTACATATACCGATTAAACTCTCTCGGTGTAAGAGTTAAATTTGTTTGGATCCTCTGGCATAGCGGTATCCATGGCAATAATCTAGCTGATCATTTAGTCACTTCAACGGTTACATTAAGGACTTTTTTGTTTTATACTCCTCCTATAGATCTTCTAGCGTACATTAAATATGCGCATAAGGAATACTTGTATGGTGCAGAAACGTGGACGATCAGAAAGTCCGAACAAATTCGCGTAAATAGTTTCGAAATATTAGCTCCTTCGCATTTCGTGGTTAGAAACGCGTACTAATGCATCTATTTTGAAAGAAATTGCTACAGTCCGCGGATTAACAACGGAAGTTCTCGTACGTATTATGAAATGTTATGATCACATGAAAGAGCAATAGTTACGGGAAGAATGAATGGTGTGCGACCAAAAGGCATATCAATTTAGATGAAGAAATGCAGTGACTGCTGCATCTCGGATGATATTTTTAAGATGTGTTCACGATGCCGAAGATCGTCAAAGACGAAGGCAGAAAATAAGCTGTTACCTTGATCACGATACCCTTAGGCGAAGTTACGATTAAAAGAAGAATAATAATAAACGTATCGGTATATATTTTTTTCAAAAACCAGATTAGTAATATACGCGAATTAAATCGGGCGTTATATGTTCGAAGTTATACTAAATAAATATTATTTAGAGCGATGACAAATCATTCGGAATACGTGTAACGGATTATCGGTATTCCCCTAATTCGAACGACAAACTCCTCGAGGATAATTGTTTCGTTCCTAACATATTCGTTAAATAAGTTTTACAGGATGTTTGTTGTTCGCGTTCTTCTATAAGTTAGAACGTTTATTGTTTAATCGTACGTCATTTCATACGACAAAACCGCCGCGCAATCGGTTGACGGGTGGTGAAACGTGAGGAAACGACGTCTCGCCCTCCTCGATCGCAATCTCTTCATCATCAAAAGAGTTATTAAAAAGGCAACCAACGAATCCAGTTAAAAGGGCACGTGGAGAAACGGAGTACTTGAAAAAGCATCTGCTGGTTACTTATCAGTATCTGGTAATCATTTACATACACAAATGGACGACTCAGGTATGACTGTTCCGTTATTTAATAATAGCGTTAACAGTGGTAGTAGCGGTAATCGTAATAATAAGAATAATATTAGTAAGTATAGTGATACCGATGGTGATGATGATAATGTTATAATTATACGCAATGTAGAAAAAGACAATAATACACGGCAGTTAGTTAAAAGAAAACTCCCTTCTCGCCGCCGTATACGTCGAGCGAATTTAAACGCTCTACAAATCTGAAATTATTAAATAGAAACCACCGGTATCAACCGTTTATGTATTCAAATAATGACGACGACGATATTTGACAGATAACGAAACAAATACTCGATGATAATCAGCCATCGAACAAGTCGAATAATAAACAAACAAAAACAAAATCGATTTTAGTTAAAGACGTTAAAAATTACACAGAATTCATCAGATTCCTTAAAGAGTCTGAAGGATGTTATCGTTGAAATCCAACAAATACTCGTATGTTAAAACGAGCTCGCCAGATTGTTATCGAGCATTGAGCAGGGCACTTCGGCAAAACAATTTCAAATTCTACACATTCCAATTATCACAAAATAGATATACAACTGACTTTAAAGAAATCTCTCAGGAATGTATTCGTATTTTCTGTTCGATCTGTAATTAATATAATAAACAGAAGGACGAAGTCTCCATTGCCATAGTTTTATGTAGATCTCAACTAATCTATAAATAACTCAGAAATTTTCAAATTAAACCGTTTACTTCACACGATTGTCACGATTGAAGGGCCGCGAATAAATAGACAGCTAATTTTCAGTGTATGCGTTGTCAAAATTTTGCTCATACAAAATCCTACTCCAATCTTCCACCTCGGTGCGTAAAATGTAGCGATAAACACCTGTCTGTACTAAAACATGTATGTGTTTTCTGCCGTGGTGATCATCTCGCCAGCTATGAAAGATGTGTGTATAAACGAGGGTATAATAAAAAGTTTTAACAAAATGTAATAAATAAAAGTTTCGAACGTCCAACAGTTGATATGAACGATATCAACGCATTTACACGTATTAATAAGCAGTCGTCATCAAACTCGTATGGTAGTATTTCTAAAAAAATATACTTCTTCTTCTGCTCACCCTACATCAAGAATAGCGCAGCAAAAATATAATGGTGTTCACGGAGTATAAATGAACAACCGAGGTATTAGCGAAATATTAAGTTCATTCCTTAATGGAGTTCCGCAATTTACTCTCACCTTTAATATCTATGTTAAGAAAACTCGTGGATAAATTATTACGAATTTAAACAACATAAGTATGAATTCACTAACAATAGTACTATGGAATGCTAACTAATGCTAATACTAATTGAATTCAGCAAAAGAAACATCCCAGTGCTTCTACAAACAATACGAATCGATATTATTCCATTAACGGAGGAAACCCACATTATTACTCCGGCAAGCTTTGATTTATCGCAAACTACAAATGCTATCATGAAAACCTTCCGGTACAGCAATGGGAGATGCGAGAAAAATCCTTAATCATTATCTATATTTTATTCGTCAAACAGATGGCTGTCGCGGTTAGAAACATTTAATAATGTGGAAATGACATCAGTTTACCGTCACCCAAAGTATTACATACCGGATGATGAATTTACGAAACTATTTCATCATCAAGGTAGCAAATTTTAGACGCGGAGGTGACTACAATGCAAAACATCGTCATCGGAGATCAAGAACCCCGAGTAAACGCGTAGAGAAATAAACTTTAGATGTTGTTTCACCATTTTCACCCACTTACTGGCCATAGCATAAAATAATACCTATAAAAGCTGCACTACTCTAGTAGATTTGTTATCTGATCACGTAACTACAAATTCTAGATACAACTCCACTATGCTGTAGAACAGATAACAGATTAACTCTACCGACTGGAATCAATTTGAAAGTACAGTAGAAGTACAAGTAGACTTAAATATAAAACTAAAATCGCCGATATTGATGTTGATTACCTAACGGACGTAATTCAGGATAAACAATCAACAGGAGTGGCAAAATTTACCGCCAATAACAGTGATATATCTCCTATTGCAATACGGTAGCTAATTTACGAAAAGCACGCAAAAAATGGCAACGTAACAGATATCCGTCTAATTAGCGAGTTTACAATTCTGTAGGCAACTAAAGCGATAGTGAACTACCAAAATCAGCGTTACACCCATTGTAAACAACTGTGACGTTTCAATTTGGAATGCAACTAAAGTACCGAAGAAGAAAGATGCTTCATCATACCACATCGAAAAAGTAAATACAGATGGGGCTAAAACTGACGACGAAAAGGTTTTGTTAACTACCTTGAAAACATTTTTTAACGTCGTGATATGGAAAATCAACAACGTTCTTAAAATATTATACCAAGCGTATTACACATACATTACGCCAAATAGGCTTCGTACATGTATTAAAAGTTTGCAAAATAATAAAAGCCCCCCCTCCTCCGGAGAAGATAGAATCACAAATAATATTTCGAAACATCTCCCAAAGAAAGGACTTTTACTACTTTTATACATATATAACGCTATGCTACGATTCTCATACTTTCCAACCATATGGAAAAAGTCTCTCACAAACCTAGTAAGCCGACTACAGATGTTTCGTCCTATAGACCGATAAGCTTATTAGACACATTTGGGAAAGTATTTGTGCAGCGAGTACTAGCAGTGTGGACGTTGCGAAGACATTTGATCGCGTCTGGTATGATGGTTTGCTATATAAAGTGCGCGAGATATTTCCGATTGAAATGTATCATCTGTCGAGGTCCTATTTGAGCGATAGATCTTTTCAGGTGAAAATAAACGACGTCCTGTCTAGTCAGCGTAAAATACGGGCGTCAGTACCTCAAGGTAGTGTCCTTGAACCATAAAAATATATATTACAGCAGATATAGCCACCACGATCTTTACCTTGCAGGCTACATTTGCTGATTACATTGCTATATTAGCCAAACATAAGAATCCTCACGAAGCGTCAAGGTATATATTCAAAATACCATTTTTACTACATAAATGGGTTCTCAAGTGAAGAATCGTAATTAACGAACAAAAGTCATCGCATGTTAACAAACGTGAAACGTGTCCATTACGATAATCGTAGAATGCCGCAAGAACAAGCAGTAAAATATGTTGGACTAACCGTTGACAGGCGCCTTACATGGAATCTTCACGTAATTAACACTAGAAAAAAAATTATTGAGATCCTTACTGAAGCTCCACTGATAGGAAGGCAGTCGAAACTAAGTCTTGAAAATAAAGTTTTACTTTACAACACTATTTTATAGTTCCTGTCTGGAAATATAGTTTAGAAGTATACGGAACAGCTGCTAAGACGCACCTAAGCAAAATACAGTCGTATCAATCGAAAATATTGAGGTACAACAGAATGCATTTAAATCCGTTAATATCACGCATGAAGACTCTCGGATAATCCAGTTAGAAGATTAAAGAAGAGGCAATGTTACTCTGTCTAACCAATAATAAGTAGTTTTAGAGTAATTAAATAACATTTAAAAAAAAATGTTATGCAAAAAACGGTTTTATCTATTGGGATATACCGTTATTCAAGAAACTCTGAATTAATTATCAATTATGTTAATGACCTAAGAGTCGGCATGCAACACACAAAAAACCAACAACCCTTTTATAATGCGTAGTTTATTAAACGGTCGTGGCATTTGTAAAAAAATATCTAAAACGTTTCGGCATAGCAGAAACAGAAAATTGTATAGTTTTTTTTTTTTTTTTTTTTTTTTTAATCTTCTTCTTATCAGGTACTGACAATTTTATGTCATCAACCGGATGATGTCTCTTGAGAACGCACTTGACTTCTTGAGAATATGCCCATTAGCAATGTCTCAATTTATTTTGAAATGGCTATAGGCTATATCCAATCCATCATCGTTCTTCTTTTCAATCTTTTGACCTTTGTTGGTTTCTTCAACAAACTATCTGCTAGTGGGTTTGTGTGGTACTGTAGTCTCCATATATGTTTTCGAATCGCTTCTTGAATTACCTCGTCTATGTATTTTATATTTAGATCTACATGTAGCGTACGGTTTGAGACGTACCACGGTGAATAGCACGTAATACCCTGTTTTGATACGTCTGAATTTTGTTTACTTTGCTTTTGGACGCACAGCCCCACAGCTCCACTGCGTATAGCCATACAGGTTTTAATACTACGTTGTACAGTAGTAATTTGTTTAAAGTATGAAGTTGTGAATGTGGACCAAGCAACCAGTACAGCTGTTTAGTTTTTATGTTCAACTCCGTTTTCTTCGCTCTAATATGCTGAGCCCATGTTAAAGTTTGGTCTAGGTGAACTCCTAGATATTTTACCGCTCGACTTTGTTCAATTTTCCTACCTTTGATAAAGATTTTATATCTGTTGCGAACAATTCTCCTTTTAGTAAATATAATGTGGGTACTCTTGGACTCGTTTATTGTCAATTTAGTGTTTCGTTTTTTTTTTAACTTTCCGCAATTATGCCACTAGCTCTAGACTATCTAGCAAACTTTTTGGAAAAACAACGATTGACTTGCGAAATTCCCAGCGATAAGTATCTAAATGTACTTTATAACCCTGAGTTTATTGCCTACTTGTTCATAATAGATCTGTAGATGTTGTTCGTTTTAATCGCATGATTTCTGACGAATTGCCCAGCAGAGCAACAGAGTATATTTATGTGATAATTCATATTTACTAGCTATTTCTTGTATTTGATCTTTCACACGGGTGTAACACCTAGGTCCGTAATGTAAGATATGTCTGTGATAATTCTTAATGCTTTATATCAGAAGCGCTGTATTATCGCTGTATTACTCTGCTTAGCGCAGCTCCAAAACATATAGGCTTTAGAATTTGATTAATTCTTCGACAATAATTCGGATATAAACCAAAAAGCTTTCCTAAACTTTATATTTAATTCATATACAGGCTTTTCCAGGTTAGTTATCTATCCGAATGGACTGCTAGATATTTTACTGATTTTTTAACCGGAATTATCTCATTGTTGATACGAATATTTTTTTATTTGTAAATATTACACGGGCTACTGTTTTTTTTTTCTCATTGATTTCTATACGCCACCGCTTGAACGGTATTGAAAGCGTTATTAACTGCTGATTGTAAGTTAACTGCAATATGAGTCGGAGAAACAAATCACAGCTGTATCATCCGTGAAAGTAGCGATTTCTATGTTATTCTCGGTACGGGTGAATCGGCTGTATAAATTAGGTAAAGCATCGGGGACCCATACGCTAGATTTTATTGGATGCAATCGATATTCTTCATCTCCATATTTTAGAGCAAAATATCGTTCGTCAAGGTAAGATTTAAATATTTCCGATTGAATATTAGGAAATTAATAAGTTAGCCATCGAATAAATAGCTATATAATTTATTATATTAAAAAGTAATATTAATTTTATTTAGAGATATCGTTAAGATTATATAAATGTCGGAAAATATGTACATAAAAGATTGTAAATGGAGTTTATATCGGCGATAAACGTACGTTTTAAATGTTTACAACTTAAATTTATAATTATTTAATAAGTATCCACGTTATTATGAAATTGTGCACATATATATATAGTGACCCAGATAAGACGGGCGATTTTCTATTTTGAATAGCGCAATTAGTAACACTGCTACAACGTAAACCGGGTGCATGTACGTACGAATGATTCGTGTTTGTTTTTTTTTCCGCTAGTTTCAGTTATCATGGTATCCTATAACGAGGAGCGCGCGTTTTGCGTGAAACGTTATTTTCGGCGTGAATCGGTTACTTTTGTGGAGATACCTTAAGAGCCGCGTTTAGGAAACATGTCCACGAAATCTGTAAGACCTAACTCGGATTTCTAAAGATATTTCAAAAATTCAGCCGACGACCTATGCTCGAAAAGTGTTCGAAAATGTTGTATAAAGCCTGAATGAATGTGTCGTTGCAAATGTCATCTGAACGATATTGTGTTGCACAAATGATTGTAAGCTAATTTTTCGTTTTTCTGTTTTTAAATAAAATTTCATTCAAAAATTTGGGTCGAGTACTTTTTAAGTTATTTAGAAAACAACAAAACCGTCCGTCTTCTCTGGGTCACCAAAGTAAAAATTTTCTTAACGCCCGAATGGGGATAGATTTTATTGACGTCTTTGTGGCCCTGTGGAGGTGCTTTCGACGACGATGTATCTCGTATATTATCTTGTCGCCTTATTTTAGTTAGACGTCTTTTAACGGTGTTTTACAGCGTACGGGTTTTTTACGTTCTCTAGTTTAATTCCGCGTAAACTTTTAATAAGTTCAGATCGTAAACTTTCTTCTTTATCGTTTGTTCCACACTAAATAGTCAGTTGATAATTCTCGAAAATTTTAAACCTTACCTTTGACTTTGTATCAAGTCACGGTCGTTCCTCTTTAACACGCTGCTGTTTAAAACCACCTTAATCGACCAGAAAAATGAGTACGCCTTTGGCGCATATCGTTCAACCCAATTAAATGTAGACATATATTATTCACCAGCAAACGGGTGGTAAAGTGTTCACACTTGACATAACTAGCAAATTCCACAAGTAGATTCCGTTCGCTATCTCGGAATGCCTATGAATAAACGTTTAACGTGGCATGATCATGTGGAAAATACGAGAAAATCTATAATGGCTACGACTAGTGATCGTTGTTAGGACGAAAATCATTTCTAAACCTGGCCGTAAAGCGGAATGTTTATTTATCGATTATCGCTTCAGTATGGAGATATGGCTTAGAATGATCTAGATTGACCTTGATGCGCACTAGGCAGAGTTTTAGCCGTCAGGTCCGCTCCGACGGCGGAGAAGTACTTTTGATCGATGCGGTTTTCTTATTGTGGCATGTAATCTTGCACTGGTCGTTTTGTTGTGTTATTTTATTTTCACATTAATATTTCGATATAAAGCATTTTATTAAAATTTGATCGATCTTTTTTATTATATATATATATATATATAAAAATGTTTTATGGATAACTTCGTCAATAATGGAGGGATTTTGACAAACATTTTTTTGTTTTGCTCGTAGTCATCAATATATATATCTAATATATATACATCGACGCTTTCGCGATAAATGTTTTATGGATAACTTCGTCCATAATGGAGGGATTTTGGCAAACCTTTTTTTGTTTTGTTCGTAGTCATCAATATATATATCTAATATATATATATATATATATATATTGACGCTTTCGCGATAATCGTGTGGTAGCCAAAAAAATTTGATCGATCTTTTTCATTATAAATATATATATATATATATATAAATGTTTTGTGTTTAACTTCGTATCTACATTATGCAGGTATTTTTAGTTATTATATTAACTTTAGTTTGAAATTTAACCGAATATAAACGTATGAATTTGATAAGTGATGACGAAAATAAACTATTTTAAATACGATGTTAATATATTTTTCGAATAAATATACTAAGAGCATATAGAAGTGTGTTAAAATAAAGAGATATGTAAGTCTGCAGTAAAATGTCTTGCCGAACTTGTAAAATTATAATTAATATTAAAAATGCAACGCTGAAATTGTAAATAGTTCTAGTATATATAATAAAAATTTACTATTTAGAATCATTCAAAAGAATATTAAAAGTTGGCTGATTTTATTTCATTGGCGAGCAAAAGAAAATATTTTTTCTATTGCAATATAAGCAGTCAACTTTATTGAATAATTAAGTAAAAATTTTTTTCCATAAATGTACTTTTTAATATTCTTATATATATATATATATATATATATATATATATATATATATAATGTGTAGTTCTATCTGGAATCGAAATTATAGACGTTAATGATGTAACAATTGATCCGTTTGTATGTATGCTTGTATAAGTTCGAATCGGAATTTGTGTATATTATCGCGGGATTGAATATTTAATGTTATCGTGGGAGTAGATAACGACGGTAGCACTCTAGTTCGTATCGTAATTAATATTACTAATTTTGGAATAAGATTCAGTTCATACTTAAGTAGAGATGTTAATAACTTATTTTTACGAAACGTTACTAACCATTGCATTCAAGATAAGTAACGTTTATAAATAACGTGACTTTGTTAACACGTTAACAGCAACGTAAATGAGAAACTAGTATGCAATTGTAATATTATGGTTTTAGCTAATTTCACATTAAATTTTAACAATGGCGGCTCGTACGTAAAGTTTACATGGTTACATATCCACCATAAATATTCAGAACAGTATAAAAATTGATAATAAAATAGTATAAAATACTAATTATTTTATGGAGATTAAACAAAATAAGTGAATTTTAATTATATTTTTCACACAATATATTATAAAAAGTAAAAAATAGTTTAAAAAAGTGCTTTTAAATGCCTAGTTACAACGGTTGATGGTTGCATACTATGCAACCTGAAGAAGGCATCAGAAAGTCACATACAGCATTATATGTTTTCCTTTTTTTTTTCGCGTATCCGGTCGATTTATATACCAATGTTTGTCCAATAATCTATAAATTTTAATGTGTCTTCTCCGAAATCACTATAAAGTTTTGATGGATCAAATGCTCCAATTAATTTACAATTGAATAAATGGTTCCCATCTTGCCTTTCACCACATTGACATCAATCATCTTCTGCCAAACCACATTTAAATAGATTGTTCGTATCCCATTTAGTGTTCTCCAGGACGAATAATTGATTTTGCGCCTAATGGTACTATGGGTGTAGAATTTACCGAGGGCTGTTTGTATGTTGTTTTACTGTGTTTATCAAAGTTTACTTCGGACTTAATCAGTACAACAGTAACTAATTATAATTTGATTTAGATAACGAAAGCAGAATATCAACATTAATCGGGTTTCTTAAAAAAAAATTAGTCGGATTTTGAAAACTGTTATTCTTAGTTATATTTTTGCTAGGATAAATTATTGATTTTTTAAAACACCAATTACATATATTCGTGTTATATTAAAATATATTAAATTTAGGAATTTTTCTTAGTTTAATTAGACAATTACAAATTATTTGTACTTATAACTTCATCATTATATATATATATATATATATATATATATATATATATATACATATATATATATATATATATATATACATATATATATATATATATATATATATATATATATATATATATATATATATATATATATATATATCTGAATCGTACCATTCCTGATGCAGAAATGCTGCAAGTCGTTCATGCAAATTAGTTGTGTAATATCTTTCACACATACATTCATCGAAGCTCATCTTCAATAATTTTAGTTAACCATCCGACTATCTTAAAGGTACACAGCTGCAATCTTTTATTTCATCTCGATATATATCATCATCATGTGTGCTACCAGTGTCTTCTATTACTTGCTGTGTATATTGATTTCTTGGTCTTCCCTTTCCGCGTTTCCAATTCATCCGTCCTTCTATAATTATCTTTAATAAGCTTTCATGTCTTAAAATGTGATCGTGATCATATTAGTTCTTCGTTTTATTATTTTTTTCCATCATGTTCTTCCTTCGCCAATTTTTTCTAACACCTCTTCATTTGTTAATTTATCGGTACATCTTATTTTCAGCATTCTCCTATAGCACCATATTTCGAAGGCTGCTAGGTTTTTTTCTCTGCCTTACCAATCATCCATGTTTCACATCCGTACAACGCTGCATTCCAAACAAATAGGGTTAACAATTTTTTCCTCAAATTTGTACTTATAGCGTTGTTGGTTTTCCGAAAACTTGCTTTGCTTGATTGATCAGTTTTTTAATATCCTTGCTACATCTACCATCTCTGGTGATTTTACTACCCAAGTAATGAAAGTCATTCACTTCTTGTACACCTTCAATATTTGCACTTATTTTCTTTCGACTGTTATTTTTATCGCATATCATAATTTTTATTTTATTTTTATTTATTTGCATTCCATATTTCTTAAATACATCTACCGTTACTTTTAATGTTTCCTTCGATTGATTTTGATTTTCTGCTAGAACAGCTGTATCATCGGCAAATTGTAATGTGTTTTTATTATTTCACCTTGTATTTTTACAACATTTTTCTTTGTGTTTTTTCTTTAATTTCTTTCATTATTTCTTCTATATACAAATAATATCGGTGATAAAGCACAGCCCTGTCTAACACCTTTCAATATTTTAACTTCTTCGTTCACATTGCCAATCTGTATCATTGCTTTCTGATTTTCGTATAATTTATATATTAATTTAATATCATTCTTGTTTATTTCCGTTTTCTGTAATATTGTAAACAATGTGTTCCAATTGACATTGTCAAAGGCTTTTTGTATATTTATGAATGCAATATAAAGTGAATTTTCTATTCTAAATCTTTGTTCGATTAACAGCCTTAGTGCCAGAATCGCTTCGCGAGACACGTCTTCTAAATCCGAACTGAGCATCTCCCAATACAGTTTCTACTTTATTTGCTATTCTTGTATACAATATTCTAATCAATATCTTTCATGCATGACTTATTAAATTTAATGTTCTAAAATCTTCACATTTATCTGAGTTCGTTCTGTTTGTTATTGTAATTATTTTTCCTGTTATAAAATCCATCGGTATTGTCTCATTCTTATATATCTTATTATTTGCATGTATTCCTCCTGCTTTTATTAGCTCAGTCGGAAAATTATCAATACCTGTTGACTTATTATTCCTTATTTCTTTTAGAGCTTTATCATATTCGCTTCGTAGTATTTCATTTTCTTCATCTTGACTCACATTGTTATATTTTAACTGCACAAGTTCGTCATTTGAATTATATAACTCTTCCGAATATTCTTTCCACCTTCCAGCTTTTTCATGATCCTCTATTAATAACTGACCGTTTATATCTGTAATATTTGTTGATTTATATCTGGATTTATACATATTTTGCTTTAGAAATTTATAACCCATATCAATTTTTCCTTCATTGAATTCTTTTTCTATTTCATAACATTTTCTATTTAACCAATCTTCTTTCGCTAGCTTACACAATCGGTTTATTTCATTTCTTATCGCGTTATACTTTATTTTATCCCCTTGCGATTTACTATTTTTGCATTTCTGTCTTTATATATATATATATATATATATATATATATATATATATATATATATATATATATATATATATATATATATATATATGTATATTATATATATATATGGGTGTTTGTGTGTACGTGTGATCAAGCTGATTCGTGCTTCTGAATAGTATATCTTCGGAAAATAAATAAAATCAGCCACTTTTCCCTTAGTAAATATAAAAAATCTAAAATATACTCTTATAAAATATTTGGCCATTATCCAGAGAAAATTAACTTTTTACGTAGATGTGATTACACGATTACTAATCAACATCAGATTTTCATACTGCTTGATAGAAATTTTAATTCCCCGTTTTATAAATGTCGCCTTCTGTAAATTCATCATTTTGCGCCCGCATGTATACGTAAATAATAGAAAAAAAATGCATTTTTGCTTTTATATTCATTTCGAAGTTGAACAAAGAGTTTTTTCGTCTATGATTTTCTGCAGCTATGAATGTGTATTATATATACATATTTTCCTTACAGCATATATTAAATACCCGTATCATGCATATAGGAAAATTTCCTATTGTGTAACAAATGTTATTGCTGGTTATGCTACCCGTTAAATTGCAATTACAGAAAACAAATGAGATAAAAATGCTAAAAACAAAAAAATCTCGGAGAAAGGGACTAAAAGAAGGCATTCATAAAATATGTATAAAATATATAGCCAAGTGTCAAGAGCAATCTGATAATGACCAAGTAGGACGTCGAACACACGACGTAATTCCTAGGACAGAAAAACGTTGAACTAATATCTAATATCGGATTACTTTGTGACGCAGTTTACGACGGGATATGAAAACTCTCAGACTTATCTGACAAGATTCGAAATAGCAAGCGGCGATTGTTGCCGAAAGTGTAAAGATGGAACAGATTCACGTGAGCATACCTTTTTAGAATGTTAAGCGTTTGAAAAAATACGAAATACAAGATAGGCGAAGATTAGATGTAGGAGATGGTTCAAGGACAAGAGTATTACACGAAAAGCGATAGTGAATACAATGCTAAAACAAAACGCATTACTACTATCTAAATAAATATAATTATACAGCAAGAAGTGAAGAAGAGTGGCGGAGAAGAATTGTTCGGTGAAATACCCTCTTCTTGATTTTATTTATTTTGAATTATTACAATAAAATTATGTAGGGTGACCCAGAGAACACGTGTTTTTTGTTTTGTTTTTTTAATAACTTAAAAACTACTCGACCAAAATTTTTGAATGAAATTTTATTTAAAAATAGGAAAACAAGGGATGGACTTACAATCACTTATGGAACACAATGCCGTTCACATGACCGTCTATTTGCAGCAATACATTCATTCAGTCTTTTTACAACATTTTCAAACACTTTTTCCTGCATAGGTCGGCTGAATTTTTGAAATTTCTTCAAAAATCCGAGTTTTCAAGTCATCCGGATCTCGCGGACGTGGTTCTTAAGGTATCCTAAAAAAAAAACGCAACTTTGAATTCTTTTCGAAACTCCGTTTGCACTGTCGTTTGCGTTATAGCGCTGTTACCAACTGCGTGCTATTCAAAAAATGTCTGTTTTCTCTGGGTTACCCTATATTATATTTTTAAAAAAAGAAGAATATTTGTATCGTAAATGTTGTAACGATGTCTTCCTTAAGTTATCATCATAACGTTGTGAATCAATATTAAAACACGATTCCGATAATTAAGGAACTCTATTTTAGCATTGGCAATAGGTTTATATTTGTCTATGGTGATATTTATAAGCGCTGAACTTCGACCATCGATACATAATGTATAAGTAACGAAATTATGTGCATTTTTTTGTATTATTTATGTCTAATCGATTTATTTTTTTAATAAAAATCTAAAGTAGTAAAAAAAATTGTTATATCGAACTTATTTCGCTAATATGCGAAATTGAAAACTTTTTTCCAAAGAAATAGTAAGTTTTTCCTATGCGCTCACAAACTCTTTCCATATAATCGAGACAAATAATGCCTTCTGTTCATTATACCCTATCCTTAATCAAAAGTCCTTCCTCAATATTAACAACAAGATAATTCTCTATAAAGCACTAATCCGTCCAATATTTTCTTACGTTTGTCCTGTCTGGAGCTCTATATCAAAAACCTTTAATAAATTACAAGTCATTCAAAATAGATGCCTCAGATGTATTCTCAATGCACCTCGTTATGCCAGAATAAACAGCATGCACGAAGCTACTGAGACTTGCCCTATATTAGAGATTTTGTTCTAAAGCTATCGACTGACTTTTTTTTTTATTTTTTTTTTTTTAAATATTATGTAAATCTCCATATGCCGTTTGTAACTACCAGGGTTATTACAGCATAAGGAGACGTGTGTCTAGTTTATATGTATGCTAGGAGTCCGCTTTCTCTTGCAAAAGCCAGAATACTGCCTATTGATTGAGGGTTGTTTGAGAGTATTTTGTGTATCGGGCCTGTATTTTGTGTTTTAGCCGTGTGAGTGTTTGGCAGTTGAAGTGTGTGACTGTTGGTTTTGTTAAATGTCCGCATAGGGGGCAGTTTGTCGGTGGAGGACCTTTGGTATACAGATACTTGTGCGATACGGCTGTATGACCCACACTTAGACGGTTTAGGATACCATATTGTTTTCTGCTTATGCCATCCGGAGACCACCAAGGTTCTATGGTTGATTTTATGCTCCTCAGGAAGGTTGTTTGTGAGATCCAGTCGGTAGTCCATTCCTGTGTACTGTTGTTCATGAGTACGTGTGCTAATGTTGATGGAGATTGTGAGTATTCTGGTACTATTTATGTTGTTACATACTGAATCATAGATATTTTTCAAATAAAAAAATATCGGAACGTTGATGTGAAATGTATACGGGAGAATTTCAGTTTAGACGACCGTGTTCAAAATTGGCGAGCTGGTTAACAGCTACCGCCTCATCTCATTAGCATCAGTTATTTGTAAAGTTTTTGAATAACAACCGACTTCTCTGACTTGTCGAGTCTAGACAACTATTAGCGTACAGTGCGGATTCAAACCTGGAAGATCTCTAATCGACAAACTCGTGTTTCTAAAGAATTGCATACAAAATTACTTAGCCGTCTTCTTCGATTTAGTAAAGGCTTTCGATCGAATTCCTGCATACAAGGTTTTATCTACCCGTCGAAATTGGAATATTCGTGGACGTCTTGCTAATTTCATTCAGCACTTTCTTACTGAGCGCCAATTTTACGTTAGATTAAACGATGCTGTTTATGCCGACGACCTTGCAATATTTATCTCGGGTCTTCATGTCAGTCTTGGTAAAGATTGCTTGCAAAAAGCTATAAAAAAAGCTGACTTCCTGGTCCTTAAAATATGGAATGAAGTTTTCTCCTTATAAAACTTCCGCAGTTCACTTTTATCGAATTCGAAACTCTCAACATGGATTTAATCTTTATTCGAATGACACCCGCATTAAATCCAAACATCGTTAAATATCTTGGGATAATTTTTGACAACTTGACTCGTGTAGCGCATAGTAAATCGGAATACACTTCCAAGCTTAACCTTATCAAAATGCTTCCACACTCAACTTTTGGATCAGATCGCTCAACACTGTTAAAAATATACTATGCTGTTATAAAATCTAAAATTGACTATGGAGTCGAAATCTACAGTTCCGCTAGTAAAAAGGTTCTTTCACCCTCCCTCCCGTAACACAATCCATCACACAGTAATCTGCCATCGGTTCCTTTCCAACGACTCCAATTTGCATCATCATATGCGAAGCTGGAAAACTTCCTCTTGATCTACACAGACAACGCTCTCTACTTCTCTCCTTCATTCGCTTTTTCTCAAATCCTAATCGTCCCTCCCACCCCTTAATCTTTTGTTTCAACTCTTCTCCTCTTCATTTCTTACTTTTGCTAAACAAATAGAGAATATCCTGTCCTCTTTTCAAATCCAACTTCCTCGAGTTTTTCTTTCCTCTTTTAATATTATTCTTCCTTAAAATGAGCTCACTATTTCAATAGACCTCAGTCTCACTAAATTTTCAAAGAATTATACTCCTAAACAGGTAAAATAAAAGTAGTTTATCTAGAAATGATTTCAAGGTACCTATCTCACAGTTTATTCTTCACCGACGGATCTAGAAACAAAACTGAAGTAGATGGCGCTTTCATTTCCTTTCAGGACTCTATAGTTCGTTTCTCCACCCCCAGTACTCAATTCTATCGGCAAAATTATATGCCATCAAAACGGCGATTATGGATATTTCAAAACATTCGTTCTTACTGTGCACGGACTCTTTTGTAGCAGTACAGTGCCTTAGTGATCTTCGTGATTCTAAATTACACCTCCTGGATAAACAAATTGGTCATTTGATTATAACATCTTATAATCATGTATCGCATAGATCCCATTGCATGTTGACATACAAGATAATGACCAAGCGGACAGTGCCACCAGAGATGGCACATTGCTTCAACCATTCCCGCTCCTGACTACATCAATGAAAGACTTCCAGACTTATAAGTCGTGAAACCTCCAGTCCGCAATTCCACTTACCAACAAACTTCGATCGGTTCGAGATTCAACATTCCTCCGGACTCTATTCTATTGAACAAATAGAAGAGATGATGTATTTGCTCGTATGCACCTACGTCACACTAATCCCCACAGTTATATCCTAAAAAAATCTTTCTCCTCCTTTATATCCAACCTGTAATGTCCTCGTTTCAATTCCGAACGATCAATCTTCGGCAAACCGCTCAGCCAACTAAACATGCTTTCCTAAAGGTGAAATGGACAATTTGTTTTTCAAAGATCACATTTTGATTAAAATGACTAGTAGTAAAATTTTTTTATAGAAACTGAAAGTTTTCGAGAAAATAAAAATTAAAAAAAAAAAAAACAGATCTTAACTATAAATTTACCGCTATCTATTGAAACAAATACGTATCTTATATGATTCTTACTTCCGATGAAAGCGCGCACGCGCATACACAATTTGTTTTAATAAAAATATGCTTTATTCATTTACAATGATTTTAAAAATGATAATCACATAAGTAGCTACATATGAATAAAAAAACAACTGTTGTAAAAAGTACAACGTGCGTGTACTCATGTTACAAAGTAAGGCGTGTGTGACGAAAGATTAAGTCCAATCCTTTTTATATCATATGCAGTTAGTGGACAGTGAGAAAAGCAATGGAAGGATGAGAAGGTGGCGTGAAAGTCGCTGAAAAGATAGTTAATAACCTGCAATATGCTGACGATATTGTGATAATTACTTCGTCGAAAGAAAAACTGCTCCATTTGTTTCGAAGTCTGGAAGAAGCAGATTTTTAATCAATAAAGATAAAACTAATGACCGTCGGTGGCAGAAACAAGATAGAGAATCCACATAGTTTAGAGACGGCATCCAAGTAGTTGATAAATTTGTCTACTTGGGGTCACTTATCACAAAAAACATCTGATTCATCAGGTGAAATTAAAAGATAAATAGTGACAGCGAATGCTGTGCACTAACTCAATTATGAAGAATCTGGAAAAGCCATGACGTAACGATAACTACCAAAATGCACAATGAAAACGTTAGTGTTCTCTACATTCCTATATGCATCTGAATTGGACTAAGAAGGAGACAAGCGTTCGATTTGAAATGTATTGCGAGCGGCAAATACTGAAAGTGCATAGAATGCTAGGATAACAAACCTGTCAATACTAGAAATTAAACCGGATGCTCGATTAGGACATATCGTTGAAAAACGTATATCCACTTTCTTCGGTCATATCGTGCGACAGAACAATTTAGAGAAAATTGATAGTATTCGGTAGAAGGTCGCAGGTGAAGAAGAACACCACCAACGCAATATGTGGACAATATCAAAGTGATCATTGGCGCTGGTTCACTACAGAAAATAGTTAGATGCATCCAGGGCAGGGATAGATGGCGATCAATTACCTGGAATAACTAAGAATTATGATATAATGATGCTCGGACCGAGCCCACGACTATGGTGATATAATATATATAGTATCGGATTAACCGAGTTTTTTTTTATTTTTGCGGAAAAATGTATTAAAACCCTTTACCTTTATAACTATAACTATTCTAATCGTCTAGAATTTAGTTTCATAAATTTATGGAATTATAACCGAAATTGCATACAAGTCATCCTTAATGTTTTTTTTTTTTGAGGTGGTGGGTTTGGAACGAATTTTAGAATTCTGTTCTTAAAATTATTCTGTCGTAATTTAAAAAATTATTTCCGAAATATCCGATACCTTAAATCGAATCGATACCCAAGACATAAAATTTTAATTGTGTTTACCAACACATATAAATTTTTCGAATAACATCGACTGATTAATACGATCGAATTTAAATTTTAAACGTACATTTAAAAAAGTGTCAGGAAAAGTTCGATAAAGAAATCTAAATTTCAAAATTCCTAATTTCCATGTATACCGTTTTCAATTATTTACTAAGAACTAGATCTACGCACAAAATTTCGTAGAGCCGTTTTCAAAACAGTTATATATATATATATATATATATATATATATATATATATATATATATATATATATATATATATATATATATATAACACGTCGTGTTTTAAGCTGAGCTTTATATAAAATTTTATAAAACAATTAAATGTTTACGCAAATAATACACTGCCGCGTGTATTAAATTTATTCGAAATAATCTATATTTTATTTGATATTGATATGTTATTTATAAATATAAAAAATCATATCTATTGCTTGCTTGCGTTCTGTTTTAAGTAGTGGTATAATCTATGTTCACATATTTATGTAATATGCACACGCAGTTATGTATGCATATACACATGTGTATATATTTTTAGATTTAATTATTTTAAATTATGTAAATCCCTGGAAAAATGTTATAAAATAAAATTATTTCTGTTGCAGGTTTGATGTTGGATGATGCTGGATCGTCTTGCAAACGTTTTAAAACAGCGGATTTAATGCCGCCCGATCCTATATTTCCACCCCCCGGTACGTAATTCGATTTGAATAAGTAACTCTTAATGGAAAATTTAATTTTTACAGCTAAATAATTTAGCTGCATTTTTTTTAAATATTAAAATTTTGTCTTGGTATTAGGATGTTTAAATTCATATCTTCTTACCTTATTTCAGGATTTCATTTTATGGTGTGCATGTATGTTCATAAATAAGCTGTATTCAATAATTTACAAAGAAAAAAAAAAGGTTCAACATTATTCAAATACGTGCATATTGTGTATATATATATATTTGTTGTGTGTGTAGAAAATCATCGTAGCGTATTGTTGATCATTGTGACTAAGGCATCGTGTGTTATTTATTTGTTGATCATAATCAATAAGATGTTACAAACAAGCTTCAGCAAAGTATTGATTCGGTATACACACGGGCTAGAAGGTGGAAGATAATGTTGAATGAGCAGAAATCCATCCACGTTCTTTTCACTCTGCGTACTGCTAGTAATCAATGCAGCATATACCTTTGGTAATCAAGCTATTCCGCAAGCTGATTCTGCGAGGTATCTAGGTATGCATTTGGATAAACGTATGTCACGGAAAGTTCTCGTCAAAATGAAAGTTCAACAGATTAAAACCAACGTACGACAATAGGTAAGCAGTCCGTATTGGATATGTTCTGCAAACGATTATCGTAGAAACAAATCATTATACCGATTTGGACGTACGGAATTGCCTTAAATCGAGAAATGATACAGCGGCGTCAAAAGGTGATCTTACGTGCAACGGTAGATGTAAATCGATATTCACTCCTAATGATGATATTCATTCGAATCTCTAGATGGCTATCGTTAACGAAGTCATTACGGAATTTGCTCAAGAATACGAGACGGGTTTACATAATCGCGTAAATGTGGAAGCGATACAGTTGCTAGAGATATCGGGCATGACGTGGGACGTCTTAAACTTGGAGACATCTATTAGATTAAATGAATTTATCGGGTTAAGTAATTGGACTTATATACCAAATAAGAATTAGTTTTTAAACATTTCGTGTTATAATTGATACCCATTTAATTTAACAGTTAAGATCGTACCATTATTATATGATAAAAAATTCTTTAAATTCGACGAATTATATTCAATTCACGATATATATATATATATATATATATATATATATATATATATATATATATATATATATATATATATATATATACAGTGAACTCCCGATTATCCGGGTTAATCGCCGGAATAGGTCGCACGGATAATAGAAAAACATGGATAATCCGAAAATTGCTGTTTATTAAAAAAAAATTATCATCAGTACAAAAATATAAAAATGACGTACAATTGCCGATGCTCTGTATATAACATTAAACTAGGAATTTTCATTTTGACATCTGCTGCATCAAAAATTACGTAATGCGTCTTTGCTTCTGGTTGTTCATTTCTTGTCGTATGTCGACACATATTTTAGTAACCAAAGTAGAAGAAGAATAAGAAGAAAACGTATATTTCACATAAATTACAAATTAAAAACAAACAGAAATTTTTTAAAACTGTGTACCGTTACAAATAAAAACTTACCACAGTAACAATAAACGTAAGAGAAGAAACATGAATTTTTAACGAATGAAGATTCAACTTAAGTATATACTAAATGCAGGAAAAATTAATGCTAAAAAACCTGCGAAAATATACAAAGCAATACCGTTGAAATTAACGATAAATAAAATGATAATGATAATAGACAAAAATACTTAATACTATTGAAACAAATATTAACAATTATTAATATTTAACAGGCTAAACCAAATTATGATTCAGCCTGCGATGCTTATATTTAGTATATTTTATTCTTAACTGCTTGGAATCATAATTTCCAATCACCGTTATCAAATCATTATCATGTGTAACACACTGTTTAAAAAAGTTGGTAGACACTTTTAACACATGATCTTTTAACATAGCTAGTTCCAATTTCTCATGCATTTTCACTATATTACTATATATTGGAGCGTTGAGTATACATCTAACGCACCTATTCTGAATCAACTGAAGCCGCTTATAACTAGAATTGATCATCTGCATACAAGGCTACCTCTGTGTTATTTATTGTAGGAATATCATATAAATAAAAAGTGAATAGGAATGGACCAAGTACACTACCTTGAGGTACTCCTGCTAAGCATGTTCGACGGGTGGATAATATATCGTTTACTAACACATAGAATGATCTATTATTTAAATAGCTTAGAACGAGCATAATAAGATATTTTGGAAATTTACATTCAATCATTTTATATACAATGCCATTGTGCCAAGTAGTATCAAATGCTTTGGCCACATCAAATAGAACCATCCCCGTGTGTTTATTACAATTAAAGTTGTCAGTAATATGCTCTGCTATTCTGGCAATTTGATGAGCTGATGACCTGGCCGAAAACCAAACTGTACTTTTAGTAATAAATTATTTTCATCTGAGAAAACACGTAATCTTTTCAATATAATTTTTTCGGCAATCTTACTTACATTACTCAACAAGCTTATAGGCCGAATATTATCCGGTGATGAACAATCTTTCCCAGGTTTAGGAAGAGTAATAATTTTTGCTACTTTCCAGTTAGAAGGAAAGTATTCTAGTTTAAACATACTATTGATAATGTTAGTGAGTTGAACAATAGCTTTGAACGGTAATTTTTTTAGGATAATCGACGGAATGTTATCATCTCCAGCTGAATGCTTGTTTTTGAAAGATTGAGTGTATTTAAGCACCTCCTTTGGTGAAATAAGTAGTGGCTGGGATATGAATTTCGGAGAGGTTATATATTTTTTAATGACAAGTCTTATTTTATTATTCTGATAATTGGACGATAGATTGGTATTTCGACTATGCGTGTTGAAATAGTAACCAGCCAAGAATTCAGCTTTGCCATTATCTGAATAAACATACCTATTAAGATGATTGTCATAAAGCGGTGGGAGTGCTTCAATACGTTGAGTGTATCGTTTGCAAACCCTCCAAAGACTGTTATCATTAGTAGCTAGTTGGGAAAAGGTGTTAGCAACTTTATCATTTAAATTTTTATTCAATAAAATTTGCACTAACTTTGTAAATAGATTTAATAGTTTTTTTATAGAACGGCAATCAGTGTTAGAAGAATGACGTCTCGTATACATTCTACGAAGTTTATTTTTAACCCCGATAATAACAATAATGTATGCCGGCAGAGCTCGTATATAGTTCGGTGTTTTAAATGGTATAGAAATTTGACTCGCCTCTCTGATCAGATTGGTAAGGTCGCTGAGGTTGTTATCAACATCAGTAGGGCTATTTATAGAGTGAACAAGTTTAATATTATTAGAGATGTAATTTCTAAGCTTTGCCCAATCAGCATTAATGTAATCAGGAATTAGTTTTGGTGTCTTATGTTTACTATTGGCATAGATGACTGTACCTATAGGGTTATGGTCAGACGACAAACAATTAATAGCAGTATTATGTTTTTAGCTAGTACTAAATCTATAACACTTGGTCTACAACTCTGAGACGGGAAGTAAGTAGGTTCACATGGAGCCATTATCTGCAGCTCATTTTTTTTCTGCGGCATTAAGAAGTACTCTACCGGCAGCGTTGTCAACGAAACAATTCCAGAGTTTAGCTTTCGCGTTTAAATCACCAATTATAATAACTCGACGATTAGCTTTAACCAGTGCAGAAATGTCGTTATACAATTTCGGGTTGTGTCTCGGGGTCTTATATACAGCAAACAAAGATATAATGGAATGATCGCGACCAAGAGTTCTGTTAGAAGTGTCACTGGGAGTATCTAAGTAGAGATTAATACCTACAGCTTGCACACAATGTAAAGAAGGAACATTAATGATATCGTATTTAATATGTTCATTTATTATTAAAGCAACGCCACCACTTCTTCGAGATAGGTCGTTGCGATGACAGTTAAAACCAGGAAATCTAAGCTGGATATTATTATCGAACTTAGTTTCTGAAAGCGCAATTATGTCAACCTTATACTGCAAAATGGTATAGCTCACTATGTTTGTTAATTATGGAATTACAATTCCAAGCAATTAATTTCAACTTATTATTAGTACCCATCAGACATGGTATTAAATATAATTAGCGGCGAATATTTCTAAAATTATGCTATTTCGTAAGCGTATCGCTATTTCTACATAATTTTAACCTAGAAATTATTTTTTTAACTACGTCAATGAATTTCCTAATATTTAGTTCCCTAAATAAACTTAATAAAAATGATATATCGGAAACACTACCTTGAACATCGTTATTATTACCGATAGTTTCTGCCGTGCGAGTGACGCTGGCGTAAGTTCTATTATTTACAGTATTTTTAGCATTACTATTATTATTACTATTATTGTTACTATTGTTACTATTACTACTACTACCACCCTTACTGCGAGCAACAGTAGTGTTACTCGAGCTTGCCTGCTCAACGTTAACTACAGTAGTACCATAGGAAGTAGAAGGAGAACGACTTGGCTGTGTCCGCCTTCTAGCCAACACGGATGCATTAACTTTTTTATAAATATTACATTCAGGAGAATTTGCAAGGTGGTCACCTGAGCAGTTCGCACACTTAAACGATTGTTGTCGTGTGCACGCACCGCCAGGGTGATTGGCACCACACTTAAGGCATCTATCAGGAAGATTGCAATTATGCGACGTATGCCCGAACCTTTGACATCTGTAGCACTGAATTATCTCGTCCCTGCGACTGTATTTTTCTCATTTAATACAGCAACAGGATAGAGTTTTAATGCCTACAATATGTCGCACAACTGCATTCGGCGGAAAGGTAATCATGTACACAGGGTATAAATGCACCGTAGACTCGAACGATTTTTTGAATTGTTTTACTGACAATACTGGGACGTGTGTTGTCAGTTCTTCTTCTACTTCCTTTTCCGTAAAGGAGGAAGGTAGTCTCTTCAGCACCATTCTAATGGGCTTAAACCAAAGTGATGTCATCGTAATTAAATCCCCTTTGTCCCAAATAATCTAACAAATGTTTCTGCTGATTGTAGAGCAGCAGAATGAGGAATTGCATTTTTCTCATTTAGTAATTTATTTTACGATTCTGGAATGAGTACGGATAATCGGGAGTTTAATATATATATATATATATATATATATGTATAATATCGTTATAGTTAAGATGTATGACAAAACTGTTAGTAGTCGGCAAAAATTTTCTTGTGGCTACCGCATATAAGTACATTTTTTTCAAGGGTGCATGTTACACGAAGATTTTATGTGTGATTCCAGAGCGGTTCGGTATAGACAATAAAAACATATATAATATTAATTGTGAAGCAATTCTTAGCCCGACCCCTATTAGAAATTTTGTCCCAATTTTCCGTAACGAAATCTGTAACGAAATCTGTAACGAAATCTGTAACGAAATCTGTAACGAAATTTTGTTACGGTAATAATAAGAGTGTTGACCTCATCTAACCAGCTTATAAATTGAGAAAATTGCACACATTTTTCAGTCATGTCGGTTTGTCCGGGTCCAGATTGTCCTTCTAAAATACTTGGTATAATAATAATAATAATCGTAATAGTAATAATGATGATGATAATAATAATAATGCGGTGTCGAATTCTGGCCGAACTCGTTGTTTAGTGTCCGTTGCAACATTGTATATGTGCTTCCTTTCTTCCTTGTTACAAAGAGTGGGGTATACACAACATACATATTCGTGACTGAGTATGTATATATATATATATATATATATATATATATATATATATATATATATATATATATATATATATATATATATATATATATATATATATATATATGTATGTGTGTGTGTGCGTTCTGAATGTAAGTGTAGGTGCATTTATAAACGTAAGCCAAAAAAAAAATAACAGATTCTATCACCCGGCATTATTTCGTCTTAATCTGTTCGGTTAGTATAAATAATAACGTTGTTGCGAAATGCGTCCGACCGATTGTTATCAAAAGTTAAACGTTTATTTAAATCGTTACTTATTTTTGGGGTTTTTTAAAAGCGTTTCATTTTCGAAAGGATCATGTACAATAAAATAAAAAAATCATTCGTGTTTAAATTTGTTTATTTTTTTACAACAGAATTACATTCATGAACATGTGGGTGGCTAAGAATTGCTTCACAAATTAGTCTTCTACTATACGAAGCTTGCTTCGTATAGAAAAGGTAAACCCAGGGGGGTCAAGGGGGGCAGGGCCCCCCTTGCGAGGCGCGAAGCGCCGAGTTTTATTTTATATATATATATATATATATATATACACAATATTTTATATATATACGTATATATATATATAGCGAGCGAGAGAGAGAGAGAGAGAGAGAGTGAGAGAGAGAGAGAGAGAGAGAGAGAGGTATGTGTGTGTGTGCATATACACGTCTCTGTTTATGTTACTAATTTATTCGGTAATTCTTTCATGTTTTTATTTATAAAAGTATGGTTGAACCCTTAAAGCGCGTTCGTTTATGTGATCGAACTATGAAGAGAACGTAATGAAGTGGTATAATAAGGACTACAATCATGATAGTCATATTGGCTATATTCCAGAGGTTTATCACATAGAATCAGAACATGATACTGATTCAGACCTTTTAGCCAATGATTCTGATGAAAGTAAAGATGACGAAGATCATGGTACAATTCAAATCAATGGGTAATCGTATTTTTATGGAAAACCCCGATACAGATGATCAGTAAAAGAAGTGCCTTCATCATCGAGGACTCGTAAACATAATATCGTAATGAAAATTCGTAGCGTAAGTGCCGCAGCAAGAAGCGTGACTTTAAAGCTTCTTTTATGTTTGGAATTTATTATTAAGCGATGATGATGATGATATCGTATGTCTTCGGGTATCTTAGATGTCCACATGCAGGTTTACTTGACGTGTTTGACACTACCCATGTAGCGTGAGGTGCACAGCACAGTTCGCCGACTGTTTCCCGTATTCTTAGCCATTATTTATATAAACAATGTTACCAGGCGCACAAGCGATAATATATACTAGAACATATATTGTGGTCTGTACGAACAAAAACAATGGCATTATGCGTTCGAAATATAAGGAGCAGAATCAAATAGAGCTACAAGATGTTTATGTTATCGAGTTAAAAGTATTTTTAAGTCTACTGATATATATATATATATATATATATATATATATATATATATATATATATATATATATATATATATATATATATATATATATATACGTCGATATTCAATTCCAATCATGACAATTTGAAGACACGACATTTGCGACTGATGGTTGCGATAGGGAAATTTTTAGATGCGTGATGACTGTCAAACGAATTTCAATTTTGTTATGCGCTTTTCGATTTGATAGTGCTGAAGATCGAGAAGGAGGCTGAATCGAAAATGATCCAGCTGCAACAATTTCTTTCGTATCGAATTTATTTATAGAAAATTGTCAAACCGCTTATGGACTTTCTCAATCTACTATCATAGATAAAATGTTTTGTCAGTTTCAGAAAAAAATGCCGATTTAAAATGTACATGCCGAACAAACCAGCGAAATAGCGTATAAAAGTACCACGCTCTAAACAGATGTACATTTATTGTGTGAAAATATTCAAGCTCAATAAAAAAGAGAATAAACTAATAAAACCCGCTCAAACAGTCTTACGTCTAGTACAACTTTTTTTTTGATAACAAAAGGAATATTACCGTCAATAATTGTTACACTTCCGTGTAATTAATAGATATTTTGCTAGTAAAGAAGTTGACTCATGTTGGCACAATGAATAAAAAAATCCTGAAATTCCACCAAATGTTCAACCTGGCAAGAAACGAACACTCGGATCAACGCTCTAACCAGTGTACACTTATTTCTTACGCTGGGAATTTAGGAAAAGCCACGATATTGATATTCTCGACGCACGATAGATTTGCTACAGACCTCGTGGTATGTAAGCGAGAAATATAACGAAACTAAAAGTGTAGTATGAGAAGTGTTCCAAAAGTATTTCAAGTCGCCGGACTTGTAGAATATTTTTCTGAATTATGAATATTTCTGTTGTTAACTCATATATGTTACACCGATGTTTCGAAAATAATTCAACCGTAGAAAAAAATATATTTGCAAAAGAATCAGCGAAACAATTGGTCCACGTGGGGAGAAGACTTATGGTGAATTTACATATTTTAAGAGAAATACGTAGTGCGATAAGATGTCCATAAAAAAAAAACAAAAAAAAACAAGAATAACAAAATATTTGTGCTTCGGATGCCACAAACTTATATGCCTGCACAGTGTACTGAGCCCACTTGTAATAAGCGTACTAAAGAAAAGTAAACTTTCAACATATTTTGGAATTGAATCGTGATGAAATATTTTATATTTTTAGCTTAATATTTCATTTATACAAATATATCTTTTATGAAAATTTTATAATTATTACGCAGTTAAAAATATTGCAGGCTTTAATAGTAAATATACATTTTTTTTTTTTTTTTTTCTAATTAGGCCATCTAAGGACCACGTGAAATAATTTATACACGATTCATCATCTTTCTCTCCAGCCAATACTTCTTCATTCGCTGTCGATGTTCTTCTTTTCTTTCATCCGTCCATATTTCGCCAGTTTTTTTCTTCTGTTTTTCTTTGAAACGTTCGAAATTTTCAATTTTCTTCCTAAATAGTTCTCTGCTCAAGATTTCTTCTTCTTCTATCTTCATTTCGTCCAAGTCCTTTTTAACTTCTCCGAACCAACCTATTCTTGTATTCTGATTTTTATCAAAAAAATCGAATATTTTTTTGATAATCTTCCGGACTCCATCCTTTTAAGATGACCGTAAAATCTGACCCTTCTTTTACGAATAGTATCTGTTATTTTTTCGACTATTTCATATACTTCTTTATTTGTTCTTAATTTCCATGTATCATTTCCATATCTTGGTCCGAGTATTTTCCTGATTATCTTTCTTTCTTTCTTTTCGATCGTATTAATACTGTTTACTAAATTCATTGTAAGACATATACATTATTATTATTATTATTATTATTTGCAAAAATTTGATGTATTTTATGATATTGTTTGTAATTATTTGTGTTTAGTTATGATTAGGTCAATTTTATCATAGGATATGGACGATTTTTTTTACTTTTAATAAAAATTTTAAACTATATTCGAAACATTAATTTTTTCTCATTTTAAAAAACGCCGTCTTCCAGACGAAATCTGTTGGTTAATGTTACAGAATTGATATTTCTTCACTTAAGGATTATGCATAGTTTTTGTTTAGGTTATATTAAATATTGAATCGTATTAAAGTCGTGGATCAATCATATGCAGTAGATTCATTTTTAAGGCCAGTAACCAAAGCTTTTTGCAATATTCGAAATAAGTCGGACGTTTCGATGTATATTACGGAAAGAATTTTTATTTATTTTTACATTTTATATATATATATATATATATATATATATATATATATATAATTATAAAATCCAAGTAAACCTGTTGGAAAGCTTTACTGGTAGTGATTGTTGATATTTAACTTGGAATAATTTGTTTAAAATTGTTTCTATAGAACTATTTCACTAAATCTTAATGATCAGTCTCTAGGTTTTCATGTTATTACTATTACAGTTACAGCGTATATTGCATAAGTTTATTGTTTGTTTTTTGATCATATCCGGGTTTAAATTCTGTAAAACACGAGCGTTAATTGTATTTTAATATTTATTTCGTTATATTGGGTTACTTTACTTTTAAATAGATCTTTATCTAATCTATGCAATTCGCAAATAAGTGGGTATCACAAAAGGGTGGTGTCTGTGTTAGGACCGTTTTTATGAAACATAGTGTTCTATCAAATTTACAGCATACCTTTGCCTAATAATGTAAAGATATTTACCTTCGTTGATGATATAGTCGTAAAATAAATTATGCGGAGTATACCGCGTAATAAATAACTGGTTACGGTCGTTCAACTTGAGCATCGACGATTCGAAATCAACGTATATTCCAAATAAAATTTACAAAATAAAAATTTAAATTTATCTCAGTATGGTTTGAATACATATTCGATTTATTACGCAAACTAAATACTTATAAAATGTTATATCCGCTTTAATTATATTACAACCGAAAGCAGTAAATTTATTACGATATTTAATAAACTATATAACAATAACAATAGAATAAACTACAAGAAGGGACTAATACTTAAATGAACCGACTTCGAAACACATTAAAAGACTTTTCATCGGCATCGAATTAAACAAGATATATAGAACAGTCACAGCTGTATAGCAATTATTATTGCCGGTAGTAAGTCGCTGAAATATGAAATATGGAAACATATTAACGCATTCCTCATAAAGAATAACAGAAATGTAAATCACGAATTGATCAACGCTACTTATCATTATCCGTATTTATCTATATGATAAAAAAATGTTAACATCAAAAACAGTTTAATTCGATAATAGATGATTACTATATTAAAAAAATATCAAGCATTATGGTACGAATATAACGGTTTAGCAAAAACCCAATTCTTTCCAACTAAAAGATAGCCGACTAAACAAGGTTGTATTTACGTCGAATTATTTTAATATATCATCAGCGGATACGGATTATTTAAAGTTTACACTTATATTAGAAGTATTTGCATACTCGAACAACAAATGTGTTGCAATACAACTGACAACGTGTAAAGGATGCAACCTGTAGCGGCCCCGAATTTACAGACATCAATGGTACCGAATTAGTGAATAAAGATTTTTTAGCATTTGATAATTTTACAATATCCGAAATAACATACCGAAAAATTCATCTGCATTTATCTCCTAATAATATAAATTGTATATAAATTTTAATTGTAAAATGGACCGGCCAAAGCATCGCAAACTTAATCGGATGAACTCTGTTCAGTTCATTATTCTTTAATTTACTCGTCTTTTAGAAATAAATAACCCCTTCCCTAAAAAAAATCTATGATTTGAATTTATATTACAAATTATTGCTTACTAAATCGTACCGCAAAAAATAATAAAGGTGTTAATTAGGAATTTGTGAATAATTGAAAATGTAATTATATCCTCTAATTGGTAATTTTAAACATAATTATGAAACATTTAATTATGTGTTAAAATTTAAATACGTATGTATTTTTATATATATATATATATATATATATATATATATATATATATATTCATATACGCAGCATGTAATAAAATATAAAATGTACATATTCTGATTTTACAGAAACTTGCGAATCAATGTTACCATCAGTCGGTCCGTTATCTCATTCATCCGATTTAAATATAGATAGCATGCCACCACCATCTAATGTACATAACAGTAACGTGATGAATAAATCTCATCCACATCTACACTCTCATGCACCCACCATGGATACTCAGTACATGCAGCAGCAAAGTCAAGTATTCGTTTTTTCTACTAAGTTAGCGAATATGTCTGCCGAATCCGTATTGGATGGTCATTACCCAAGTATAATCGCCTATCATTGTGCTCAGCCAAAAACGAAAAAATTTTTAGAGGTATGTTTATTTTATATATATATATGTATGTATAACGTATACATATACATGTATCATCCATGCATATATTTATTGGCTCGTATTATAAGATAGAAAAGAACTACAAATAACAATATAAATAAAATAAAAATTGTAGAATTTATTAAAACAACATGCAATACTCCATGCACGCGCATACATGCACACACACACACACACATATTATATGCATAATATGTAATATATATATATATATATATATATGTTTTATATAATTCATACGACATACAAATTCATAATTCATACATCCATGCAGACATTTAAAGTAAACTAATTATACTTAGAAAAATTTTGAAATAAAAATAAACAATAATAAACTAACGGTGAAAATGATTCATTGTTTACCTAAAATTGCCCGCGTGCACGTGTAGCTTCGTTATTTAATGGTTTTACTACTCGCATAGAACACGTACAAATACGAATATATACAGTGCAAGTGTGCATTTACAATAAAAATAAAATTATTAATAACCAAATTCAAAGAACGAAAATCGCTAATCTACTTCGAGGAATGGTGTGGCTTGTTAAGGAAAGAATTTTATTAAATATATGTTTGTTGTTAAAATGAAAATGTACTTTAAAAGTGAATGAACATTCGAAAAGTTAACGGGCGTGTTGTAGAGTTTAAAATTTGACAAAGTTCGTATAAAAGCAAAAACTGTATAAGTGACTGAATTTATTAACTATTATTCGTTCAATATTTTATTAACATAAATTACGAAACCATCTTAGTTTCATAATTTTCTTTATTTGAGCATGAAGATAGCGCACATTATTAATGTTCGCAATATGTTCGTGTGTTGTAAGTTAAAACACTCGTTACACTGTAATATAAATATTTTTCGAAAATGTACACTTGATTACTTTGATTGCTTTGATATACTTAATACAGATCACACGCAACACAAAAATATTCCTAATATATATATATATATATATATATATAATGTACGTGCGTACATATATATGTGTGTGTGTGTGTGATGATTAAAAATAGGTTTTCTTTCCGATAGCATAAAAAATATTTGATCGCTGAGATGGAAGTGAATATTTCGAGAAAAAAAAAATCCAAAATAAAGTGTCTATGTAGTAGTGTTTTCTCGATGATACATATTGCAAACAAATATAAATATCATAAAAATACTTATCGCAATTATATTTTTGTAAATACAGTCGACCAGTTTAATTATCGTCAGGACTAAAATGATAAATTCACGTTTCACCAGGTGTTAAATTACAGTTTGTCGCTTTTATTAAACCGATATGTATAGATGGTATATATATTTTCAGTTTTAAAAAACTTACTATATTATTATTATTATTATTATTTAATAATATTTATTATGATTTAGAAACATCCGTTGAAATTAAATCCCTTTAATCGCCCGAATTCTACACCGCCGTGGTTTAATAGTGTGCCGCAGCAGCCGACGAAAGTTAAAAGCTCTAACTATAATTATGTTAATAAATGTGTTACTGGAAGAAACAATTACAGATCGAGTCCTTATATATGTCCGGACGTCATGCGACCTTGTCCATCACCATCTCCTTCCATACGTCCACCTTCATGGAATCAAGTAAGCCGGTTCTACGTTAATTTTTCCTCAATTTACATATATATATATATATATATATATATATATATATATATATATATATATATATATATATTGAAGTGATTCGTGTTTTCTTTTATAACGCTAATATATGTAGTCTAAAAAACAATAGCTCCGATTTTAATAGTGAGTGTAAGTTAAATCTTTAATGCGAAAAAGTAATTCGTTTTTTTTTTCTTTACTGATCAATAAGCCCGAGGAGATTAAAATGAAAAAAAAACTGATTTGGTCTAGTCACCGAGTCAGCAGATCTCGGATCACGCTGATGAGCGTGTCCGATATTTCATGACAATACATAAGTCAAAAAAATCTAGTGGATGACCTCATTGGTCAGTTCTAGATGAGAAGAAATATATATATATATATATATATATATATATATATAAAAAGTATACAATATCGATGAATCTATTGAATTACATTAAATTCGACAGATTTAATAAATACTATATATATATATATATATATATATATATATATATATATATATATATATATTGTGGCGACCTGTACGATGTATACATATAAATACACATACACATGCAGATCGCTAACATATATTTATTTTACGTTATATTTTTAAATATAGGGATATAAATATTAAAATATAACGTTACCGACTTCTGGTTTCGAGGTATGCCCGGGATGCCACATGGGAGAGGCCCATGACCGATTATTATAATAAAATAAATTAAATGACAAGAATAAAAATGCGGTTTTTATTTTATTGAAAATTTATTACTTTTCGGAAGAAATAAAATTACGAATCGAACGCGTGCGATATCCGGCTACGTTTATTTTTAGTATACAAAATTTTTTATATATATATATATATATATATATATATATGTCATACGATCTATCTAAAAGAGGATAATAAGTAGCAGTGATGAAAACAGAACTTGGTATTAACGTGGTATCTCCCCAACGAGCATTACCCACTATCTGAGAGTTTATATATATATATATTTGTGTACGATATAACGAACTAAATTAGATTCTTGAGTTCAAGCTGACTTTATCGTCCAAGACGTTTGAATCGTGTGCCATTATTCACAAGACCAACTATTCGTTATTCTCTGAATGCAACTGATCACCTGCTTAATACTGGATATTTCAAGATCCCTGTGTAAGTCATCGTTCCGAATATAGCGTGGTGACGATAAGATACTGCGTAGCAATTTGGCCTGAAATCGCTGAATAATGTTAATATTAGAATTGTTGGTTGTTCACCAAATCTGCATGCCTTATGTCCATATTGGCTTCAGGATTATTTTGTATATTAATAATTTATTTTCAATCGTGAATTTCGAGTATTTTCCAAGTAGCCAAACTTTTTGTACTTTAAATGAAGTTGTTTTCGTTTGGCTATTATATGATACTTCCATGTAAGCCGCGTTGATCAAGGTGTAATCCCAAGTATATACTTTGCATTGCGTGATACTGGAACTAATTTATTATTTAAATAAACTGGTAAATTTTTACAACTTTGACGTACGCTCTCAGGGAGGATATAAAATTTTGATTTGTTCTGTCGAAATATTTTACTTAAATTCGAAAAATTAATAATGTTTTGAACACGTTGCTAACGTATTTTACAATGTTACATAGTGTTTTTAAACGCTAGGTGTAAAATAAAAAGTAATTGAATATTAATCTTATCACGTAGCAAATGATGAATCATAACGCTGGACATTCGCACGGTCAAATTACATCTCCAATGTGCAATAATCCAAGTTTATCGCCGGCGTCTGTTGTCAACGCAATGACATCTGGCGTAGGTCAGGTTATACCATTGGATCATATGGGATCGAATCATCTTCCTCCGCCTACATCGATTAACCATGGTTGTATTCCTGCGAAAAATTGCCATCCCCAACAACGACCGCCGGCGCATTCTACATCACAGCCACAGCAACAATCTATTGACGTTATAAATGGTCCGCAAAATCTTAACGCACGTCTGCCAAATAATGTAATGCTGAATATGGCCGATTTTTCAGATGACCCTTTATCGTTGTCGCCACATAGTTCACTAGCAGGTATGTGCGTATTTCGTCATCTGTTTTAGCGGTATTGTTTAACGGAAATATTAATTCGTGAAATAGTAGCGAAGTTGTTTTTTTTCTTTGTATCGGTAAAAATGTATATTATATATATGTGTTAGGTGTTAAAGTACCGGATGAAAATTTGACTCCTCAACAAAGACAACATCGAGAAGAACAGCTGGCTACTTTACGTAAAATGCATCGAATGTTGTTCCCCGAGAATTTACACCAACAACAGCAATTGCAATTGCTTCAACAACATTCACAGTTGCTACATCCTCAGCATCAGATATCGCATCCTCATCGGCAACAATCGCATATACCGCACTCTCAACAACAGCAGCAAATGTCATACCCTCAACAACAGTCACAAAAGCCACACACTACACAGCAACAACCACCGTCGTTACAAGTTCCTCATCCTCAACCGTCTCAAATTTCTCATCATCAATTACCGCATAATCAGGTATCACACCATCAACGATCGCATCATCAACTGCCTCATAATCAACATCAAACTCAATTATCGCTGCATCAGTCACCATCACTTGCTCAAAATCCGCATCTTCATTCCCATCAGCAAGATTTAAATATGACAGTGGATTCACGTTCGGTTTCGTCGACCACTGGAGAAATCGATGAATTCGCGCCTTCGATAACTAATCTCGAAACATCGGAATTTCTAAATGCCTCCAATAATAAACCAGCTGCGAGCAGCGGTGTTCATGGCGATTGTTGGAAACAATATCCATCTTTTGACGAAAGGAGGAAAAAGTCTGAACAACCTCCAAACTTAATGATCAAGTGTAATTCGAGAACTCAGGGTCCTCCACCACCTTACCATCCAACGAGATGTGCTAGTGTTCCAGTAGCTGTACCCAGTCCTAATCCTAGCTCACCTAGTAATGTGACATCTAATTTATCACTTCCATCTCCACACACGTGTTCCGGTTTAAATTCGCCAGCTTCTTCTAGACAAGCACCTGGTCCAAGTCCTAGCGTACCTACAAACAGCATGTCTGTAGATTCGCCTTCTTCCCATGGAAGATCGTTAAACATAAGTAACCCGAGTACTCCTTTATCATCAGCTGCTATTCATCACTCGCCAAATTCGAAAACTAAAGATCATAAACATAGCGGTGGACCGCATTCTAACGAATATTCGCCTGGAACTACTAGCCAGCATTCTCCTGGTATGTGTATAATTTCTTATACTTTTATTTTATACTTAATGTTATTTATATCGCAAATGTTTCTCCATTTGCATAAAATTAATACATCGAAACGATACAAATACTTAACTTTTTTCTAATATTTGCACATTCTGTTAATGTATGAAAGTATTAACAACTATCATTGATATTCCGGACGATATGAAGGTTCTACGTTCAAAAAAAAAAATAAAGTATATCAGTGTCTGCATTTATGTAAAACTACGAAAAAAATGTATAAAGCAAGTATTTACTGAAGCGCGTTATCCGAGATGTATACATGCTGTCTATAATTCTGTTATTTGAATAGATCCTATATAATACAAATGATCCAATGTTCGAAGCTCCGTACAATCGCACGTATGATTTCGAGTCATTTTCCATTTATTCTAGCACCTTATCTCGTACCTCTATTTATTTTGCACACTTTGGCCGAAGGCTGTGCTGGGTTTATCAGATGACGTTGTTCAGTAACACGAATCAGTATATCGTTAATTATTTTCTAATAGCTCCCTTGTACAACTGATTAGTGAAGAATGCCAATAAAATTATTTACGCTAGATGGTAATTTAATCCGCGAGTTCCTTTTTGCTCGCATGATTATATTTCTGCATTTAGATGTTGCAATCCTATGATTTTTTTTTTGTTCGTTAGAATGTCTTTTGAGTTTAGAAAGTAGCTTATCTATCGTCATAATTGTGTGCTGACAATCGTTTTTCTACCATATTATTTACGTGTATTGTTAGTTTTAATTTTTAGAATTAAATTTTAAATAAGCCGGTCGTTTGTAATTAAATTATTGATTTCATTTATGTTGTTATTATTAGGTATAGATAATTTTAGCTGTGTTGTGTTAGAACTCCAATTTTTCCACGCTGGGTGTCTTAAGTATTTCATGGCGTTTGTTATTAATGTTCATATAAATGGTTTGTAGGAAATTATTAATGTCTTTGAGACTTTACTTCGTTGTGCTATAAGTTATAATGTAGGATCAATTACGGAATCTATATATTGTCAGTTTATTTTTGCAACTTCAAACGTGTTGTCCGGATTAGTCATATTTGAACGTGTCCCATCAAAAGGGGTAATTTTTTAATAAATTTGAAAAAAAAATTTAATGTTTACCGCATTGATGAACATGTAAGGTATTATCATAACTTCAGAAATCGACGGTATTTATACTAAAAATTCCTATGAGTAGTAGTAAATTCAATTAGAACGTCTAATATAAAATGTAGGGATATCGCAGAATGAGAGAAAACAGAATTTCTGAGATAAATTTAAAGCTGTAACTGTGTGTGTGTTAAATGGCAATATGTGTGGAAAAATACAAGCTACGCCTAAAGTTCTGCATAAAGAAGGTAGTTCGAATATCAGCCCTATATAGTAACAGGAACATTGTTTACACAGTGTGGTTACAATAACTTGATAGATGTGTATCGTTCAGTATGTGTAATTAAAAACACCTAGACAGGTAGGCAGCAGACGCTGATTAAAAGATCGTGCAAACTTAAACATACGTGAACTTTATTGTACAATATTCGTTCATTATCGATATAGTTTCTAGCCACGCGATTAGTACTTTATATTCGTATAAATAATGTCCGTTAGATATGTTACAATTTTTTCATATAGACATAATTTTCTGCGTAAGTTTGTTATCTAATTGACGATGTTAATTATTTCTAAAAATAACAACCATTTATGAATACGTATTCAAATACATTTTATATATATAAAAAAAAAAAAAAGTAATTTATCCAAATGTATGTTATATTTTAACAGATGGCATATTCTGTCGTTCTTTACAATCGTTAGCCCAACAGCAACAACAGAAACAATTGCAACCGGTTTTGTCGCATAATGCTCAAAATTATCAAACTTTGAATTCGAGCAATTGTAAAGAGCCGAACTTGATGCCAGTACCATCTCCGCAACATATTCAGTATTTAAATACATTTGAAGGACAAGAGCTTACTATTCAGAAACAACCAAACATTAGTTTAAAGGACTCATCTAGTATTTCATCTTCGTCGTAAGTATATATTCGTCTACATAAATTTCAGTCATTAAGTGTTGCCTATTTTTGCCTTAATTTTCTATTGTACTTATTGTACTTATGTAATATTTTACGCGATTAATTTACGGTCAAAGTGTTAATTGTTTATTTTTTAGTTCATTGAATTTTAACTTTCTACGAGAGTATATTTACGACCGTAAGATAATCTATAATCTCTCGTTTATTTTTAGTTCACAGAGGACGTTTAATGTATACGGTATGTCGGTGTTTATAATCGTAATTATGTAGCCAACAACGTATTCATGATACGAATTTAAGTTTTCCTCAAATAAATGATTTACTATAAAATATACCTATGGATGTGAAATGTATAATTCTTATTTTAGAACTTAACAAATCAATATGTGAAATATAAATTCTCCTTAGTTAAAATTATTACGATCTATTATTTAAACTGTGGTACACTAAAAAAAAACAACAAAAAAAAAAAACAACAATGTAATTTACTAATTTACGTGTGATTTTTATAGGTTATCCGTTTCCACATTAGATTCTGTTTTACCGACGGTATCAATTTCAGATATTGAAAGCTCAAAATCGTCCATGCCTACACCATCGACGTCGTTATCTTCACCTTCTTTGGACGTAGGAGTTCCATCTTCTTTACGATATTCTAATAGTAGTAATGTTGGAGATTTCGGTAATCACAATAGTCCAAATATAGATTCTGCTAAATCGAGCGGTTATTCTCAATTACGACCTCCCAGCGTTGCACCTCAGATAAAACAAGAATATAGGTATTGCAACAGTCCGCAATTAATAGATCAACACAGGTATCAGTTGTCGGCTCCGTATTGCAGGGTACCGACCGGTCCGATGAGTTATATGGATATTAAAGAAGAAAAATATCCGTGTAGCATGGGAGGAGGACTTTCAGATAATAAAGATTGCGGCTACGCGAGAATGATGTCATCCGATAATGTACCTTTAAATCCGGGTTTGAACATTAACATGAAACCGACTCAGTTTGATCCAATATCATCTTTAACTCAAATGAGTCAACAGTTAACGAACTGCGTACCAGCTTCGCCTCTTAATCATCAGCCTAATTCCAATAATCTTCATCACCCGATTCATTCTAACAATGGTATGATATATTCTAGTAACGCCGTGATGTATTCAAATAATAACCAGATGAATCCGAATAATAGCATGATTCATCCTAATAATGGTGGTAGTATGATTCAACACGGTAGCAACAATGGTGTAATGCACATGAATAGCGGAAACAATATTATGATGATGCATACCAATGGCAATATTCATCATTCCAATAACGCCGTAATGCATTCAAATCATAATGGAAGTCTGCAGTCAACTAATAATGCGATTCATTCGAATAACACTAATAATAATGGCGCCATTCATTTGAGTAATATCGGCGCGAATTCAAATATATTACCGCTATCTTCGTCAGCATCATCATCATCATTTAATAATTCCGGCATGTCAACAAGTTTGACTGTGTCGACTTCACCTTCCGTTAATACCATTCACGGGGCACATCAGCTAAACGATATACCAGCATCGTGCAGCGCTATTGGTACCAATACTAATGATCCGTGTGTAATGTCTTCCCAATCTAGAATGATATACGGCGGTTCTCCGATGTTACCTAATACACATATGGGACCGACCGGTTTAAATTCTAATATTAATGCTCTAAGTATAAACAGTAATAGCGCTGTAAGTAAGGGTAACAACAACAACAACAACGGCAACAATAGTGGTAATAATAATGGTACTGCTGTTAATAATAGTTCTGCTGGTACAAATAATAGTGACAATACCAGTAAGAAAAATAAGGAGAACCCTGAGAATAATAATAATAATAATAATAATAATAATAATAATAATAAAAATGGGAGAAACAATAATAATAGTAGCGCTACTACTACTACTACTGCTGCTGCTGCTACTACTACTGCTACTACTACTATTACTACTATTAATACTGCTACTGGTACTATTACTACTAGTACTAGTACTACTACTACTACTACTACTACTAGTAGTACGACTACTACTTCAACAACTACTATCATAACTATCACTACCGTTAGTAATAATAAAGTGGCCATGGCGTGCTCTGGTTCTATTGGCGGAACAGCGAATCTAAAATCACCGGTCGGAGGTGCGTCGACAGGTGGCATAAATCATAGTCATCATTCTTATCCATCGATGATGAACAGTGGTTCAAATTCTCAGCAGCGCATGATGTCACGTAATATGAGTGTTCCAATGCAAAATGCATATAATGGCGCTACTAATATACACGTTAAACCGAACGCTCCGAACACTATTCAGTATCTGCCGTCGCGACCTCAGTGTCCATCTACAATATCCAGAGGTCCGCCTAGTTTAGAATTCTTGCATCGATATTCGAGTCCTTTGCCAACACTATCGCCGGTCAATCACATGGAAAACAAATTACCTCCGCATAACGCGAACCTAGCGCCGTCAAATTATTATTCGTCGTCAATGCCGGGCAGTAATTATCACGGCGGTCCTTCGAATAGTTCCGCAATGAACGACATGATGAACATTAATAGTTCCGCAATGAATTGCAACATGATCGGTCCGCCTCCTCCGGGTGCAAATATCATTCGACCGTCATCTGGAATTCGTGGCGTGCCTAATAATTCCGGCAGCGGCGGTAGTAGTATGCGAATAAATCCGATTGGAAGTGGTATGAATTACGCGGTCACGCCCGATCAGATGTATTTGCCAAATTCGAATATGTTACCGTCAAATTCAAACTGTCACATGTACATGTCGAATACTTCCCCGAAATTATCTTCGCTGAATAACATACCGTGTGGTGGTCCACTCCTGCCGCCGGATGCTACTCAACCGTTACCCCCGTCTATCGGCCAATCGTCGAATAATTTCAAGAACACTTCGTTTATTGGACCAACGATGGCCGACCCAAATTATGCTCAACAATTTCACAATTTTCAGCAACAACTCTATGCTACTAATACCAGAAGTCAGATGGCTGCTCAGTCGTTAACGCCGCCGAACCAACAATACTTCTTACCAAAATGATCATTATTGTTACTTCATTATTATTATTATGAAATAACAGAAATAATTCTGTGCAATTTGCTATCACGGATAAACGTTATTATTATTATTATTATTAATAACGCTATTTATTTTTAATTATTTTTTACTCGTACGATTGTTGTTATATTTATAACTGTAATCATTGCTTCAATTATTAATTTATTAAAACTTCATTTTTACGTTCGAATTGAAACGATCCGTTTAATTAGTGTTTTCTTTTTTTTTTAAATTCTATTCGCAGTAATATATATTTCTATAAATGTCGCGTGTATATAATATGTACGCGTTTACTTTATTATTTAATTATCGCTGTTAACGTAAATCTAATTGTTATCAGCTTTTATGAAAAGTGCATTTCTTTTAAATAAGATGTAAATAATTTTTTTTTTTTTTTTTTATTACGTTTTTATACCAACGATCGTATTCAAATGTAATATTTAAGTTTCGCGAGCTCGCTAAAATTTACTATTAGTTTCGTTATTTTCGGGAGTTTTACACGTTCGACAATTAAGCATGGTAATACGTATAACCTTTAAGAAAACCACTATTATGAGGTTGATGATGCTGACTATTACCATTTAATATTATTATTATTTTTTCATATTATTATATTTCTATGATCATTATTTTCATTATTTATAGCCAAGTTTTGCGTATTCGAGATACGGAGTATAGTAAGAGCGGGAAGCTAAAGTCATGAAGCGATACTAAGTAACGAGGAGATTTGTAGAATTGTTGTTTTTCTGATATATTTAAAAAATAAAAGAAATAGCGTGTGTTGATTAAATATTAACAAATCGATATAAAAATTGAACAAATCCGAAATCTACGTATAAACGTTTATTCGCGCGTTAAAGTTTTTAAGCTTAAACGGAAAAAGTTCAATACTAAAAAAAGAAAAAAATTATATTGAAAAACGAAAAATTTTTGATAATTTTTTTTTTTTAAAATTATTTAAAACATCGAACTAATAAATATCGTTGAATGCCTGATTAAACTTTAGGCGAAAAAAAAAAAATTAACATATAACAATGACGAATGGAGAAAAGCCTTTCAGAAGTGTATTACGTCATATCGAATCTGCGTGAAAAGCTTTTTCTCTTTCTCTCTCTCTCCGTACACGATGGGGTAAATATGTATTAGTAAAATTGAATACAAGGGTAATATGTAATTGAAAAGAGCCCATCCATTTTATGGCGCTCTAATCGGTTTATTTTGCAATAAATTTAATTTATGTTATCGATTAATTAGTAAAATAATCTATTTTTCGATTGTTTATTTCAGCTAAAAGCATTAAAGTTTATAAATTCCTAATTGACTAATTGGGTATATCACTAAAATCAATTAATTACTATAGTAGTACGTACGCGGTATTATCAGGTAGGTTGTATATTTGACATTTATTCGAATGCGCTATTTTATACTTGTATAGATTGTATTGCGATATTTAATAATCATCTTCGAAATGCGTGCAGTGACGGAGATATTTTAAAACCATCGATAATGTAAATCACGAACCGATACGTACTCGGATCAAAAGACGAACGTTTGAACTGTACGTAGAATCCATTTTGACGGTCCAGTAGAAAACGCTGTTAATAGCGGCTAATCGGTCTGAAAATAGTAAAGACGTCGATGTAAACACCAGTTAAAACTAATCGTAAATTTTTTTGCGATGTTCGATTACTGATATAGTTATTTTAAAATTTCGTTAATTACATTTTTTATTATTAATTATATAAATTAGCGATTTTTATTTTTTACTTATCGCCGCCACGTAACGGTCAATCTGATAATTTTTCTTAAAAAAAAAAAAAGCCTGAACAATATCCGCGATACGCAGATGATATTGTAATTTTCATCGCGGATAATTTTAGAGGTGTTCAAACGTTTTGACGAACAAGGTGTTATTAGTAGTAGAAAGTAGCAGTAAATTTGAAATTGAACTTTGGTCAAGACTATAAAAAAATATACCGCGCACACGTCGGCTAAAAAACGAAAAAATTGAACGAGTTCATAATATATATTCGGGAACTATAATAAATGATCTCGAGAATTAAACTCGAGAATTAAAACTCAAGAGAAAGCAATGCATTTATTAAAATAAAGTATTATTCGCGCGTAAGGGAGATATAATAAATTTACAAAAACGAAAATCGGGCTACTTTGATAGTCGTGAAGTTAAACGTGTCGAAAAAGCTGTGAACGCTTTATGTGATTATATCGCAGTAAAATTCCCTGAACGCAAAAAAAAAAAAAAAAAAAAAATATACCGACGAATATTATTGAAGATGAACAAATAACCGGAAATCCTGCTGGTAAAACCGGTGAAATTAGAATACTCGACGTAATGAGAAATGAAAGAAGATACACGAATTAGCGCGGATAATGAAACGCAGAAGAATATGTCGGCTGGAAACTTTAAATCGGCGGAACTGTTCGAAACCGTAATAGCTAATTTGATCGAGAACATCCCGTTAAATGCACCGGAAGAAGAACCGAGAGGGTCGACAAGTATTCGATCAGCAGTGGACGCGTGTATACTTTTCTCCGATAGGAAATACCGAGGTTTATTTAATATCGTCAAAGTGATGGATGTCGCGCGGATTAAAGAATTCTTATCCATTTCGATTGTGTCCGTTCGATAATAAACCATTTTGAACGAACGTCCGTGCTAATTAGTTTATCGTACGTCATCTTCAAACGTGTCCTACATAATTCGATAATTTATTTCACAGGATTTTTTGAGTAACGGCTTTTAAACCGTCACTTTTTCGAAAACGTTCCAGACGGTTTTTTTTTTTTCTTCATTAAACGTAGTTTTCCGTTTAAAATCGGGCGTAGGTTTATTTCGTAGACTTTTTCCACAGTACACGCCGTATAAAATTGTTAATCGTACATTTTTTCTCGTAAAAAATAATTCATCTTTTTAAGGCTTTAATCGGTATCCTTTTCCCAATGGGAAAATGTTATATCTTTAAGATTTCCTCACCCCTTTCATATATATATATATATATATATATATATATATATATATATATATATATATATATATATATATATATATATATATATATATATATACGTTTATTTAAAGAATTGTGGCCGTGTTACGTCTCGTGTATAATAAGTAACAACTTGGTGCCGATGTATGTAATTATGTTTGTACTTTTTCAAGTTCATTTCGAAGCTTATGAAGCGGGGTAAATTTTCTGTTTCTATTTGGCCACAGTACCTTAATGTAGTTAGTATATTTTAAATCTGCATTACGTTTGATAAATTTATATAAACTAATTCTAACAGAAGACAATGGGTCAGAAATAATTCAATACTCACAGTTAACGCGTATGTCACTTTTGTAAAATATTAGCTCATCTCTATGCTTTAGAAATGTCGGACAAACCCAAATCTTAATCTACGCGTCACATGTACCGTACGAAATTACGCCTAATTTTTAGCAAGATGTCAGGGGGGAGAGTATAATAGTCGAAATAAAGTTGATGTATAATCCCTCGAAACGCGCTGCTATAATTAAAACCATATAGGTTAAACACTAAAAGGAAGCATTTTTTTTTTGTTTTGCCCTTTATTCCGACTTTCGGCGGTGTAATACTGTTGAAATTAGAAATCGTTTAATCTTCGGTAATCTATATCGGTCGAATTGCACTTAATGTTCTCGTACCGGGACGCTTGATAAATTATAACGCGTTACTTCATCGACCGCCTCGTTTATAATATAGCAATGATAAGAAACGTTAAATGATAAAGTTGAATGTCTCACATTAAATTCTAACGCGGACATTTCGAGTTCCCGTAACTCGTCTATTTAGATTAATAAATTTCAAATACGCTGTCCCGTCTTCGAATTTTTCGACTAAGCGCCGTAGCTATGAAACGTTTGAATATTCGGTCTGCCGTATCATATACGATAGACCTAAAATCCGAACGATGTAAATTTTCTTGACGCCTTCGGTCGAACAAATCGAAAGGCGAATCGGCGAATATAAACTCTAGATAAAAATCGGATTTACCGCGCGCCTTTTGCTAATCTTTTATTTATTAAACGCGAATAACGGATATTCACGATTTATATAGCTTGATATAATAGAAAAATTTTCTTTATATCGATCGGTTATACTCCACCTGTGACTGCGAGTGAATGGTGGACTAACTATTTGAACCTAATTCGTCTGTACGAAAAGGTCGAAATAATATCCGTCGATTTTCGTTTTAAACGATCAGCTTCCATATGAAACTTTAATAATCAACGCGTGTATATCGTTATAAATTAATCGCTTATATATCTCGAAGAAGAAAAAACGAATATTAAATTTTCCGATCGAGAAAAGAAAAACTTTTCCGAACGAAGTCTTAAGAACGTGTCGATAGTTAAATTATTTTTTGCGGAAAAAAATTTGCGACTAATAATAAAATTACGACTATATACGATTAGGTTGTATCTACAAGCATACAACAGAGCGCTCGTTTTAATGAGAATTACTACGACGCAAGGAAATCGAACAAATTTCCGTGAAAACTACTAGAATTAATATCGATCTGCCGACGGGTAAAACCGGCGAAAACCCGGAATGGGAAAAGGGGATATGTTCTAAATAAATAAATAAAAAATGAAACAACAAATCAATCGCGAAATTAAATTCAAACACCATTACAACGATATGTGAATTACTACGCGGCAAAGAATGACGGCGAATAAAATCCGAATATTTGACAGATGCTTCGGATGATTAGGAATTATTCGTTTTACATAGTACGAATATTCTATACGCAATTCCTTTTTTTTTTTTTTTTTTTTTTTTTTTTTTTTTGAGGAGGGGTGACACAAAATAAACATCAAAACTTCGGGTAGAAAAAAAAAATATATATAGAAGTATACGATTCGAACGCCGTAGCGACGATGATAAGAAATACGCGTATTGGTAGAGAAGTTGAATATTTTTGAACCTGTCCACTCTCGGCGGTTCTTTTACTAGCAGAAGTAAAATATAGACCAGGTGCACAGATTGCGAAGATAATATTAAACCTCCGATTTACTTCGGTCAAATCGTTGCACGATATATTAAAATTTCCTTATGTACGGGAAATGATTAAAATCGGGAAATTTTTTTTCTAATTCGGATATTTCGATAGGTAAATTCTATAGGTGATTTGCCAATCTGTACGACACGTGTGTAAAATAAAATATGTACTTTTTCAATGTATAAACCCTATAATGTCAATAAATAAGATACTTATAAGTTCATTTTGATAAGAAAAGTGTGTATATGATATTTTCAAGAATTCGTTTTTTTTTTGTTTTTTTTTTTATATATACTTTAAATTTTTTTTACAATTTTACATATAAATTCTTTCATTACAAATATTAACTATGATTATATTTTTTTACCAATGTGTTTTCCGGATAGTAATGGCGTTCGGTAGGGAAATATTTGTATTCTTTTTTTTTTTTTAATTATATTTTGTATAACGTACAAAAAAAATAATAATAATAACAATGGCGTAGTAAACAATTTTTCATTTTTTTTTTTTTTTTTTTTTTTTTTTTCGTATCGGTTTCGAACGATGAAATTTCGTTATCCACTTTAAGTTTAGCAGATAAAAGAATTCGGACGTTTGCTCAGAATGGTGTATTATCGGGCAGCTTGCATAAAATGTAACGTCAATGCAAATATCGAAATTCTTATTCGTCGTATCGGGGAAAATTGATCACAGTACATCGTGCCAGAAGTCTAAAAAGTTAATTATTTTTCCATCCAATTTGAGGACGTCGTTAAATTGTGCGGACAAGCTTTACATTCGAAGAGTCGTTCCATTGTTTGTGATTCACTTGGAGCTTTTACTAATGTTCCATTTCCTCATATTGTTCCTTGTACGGCCAACCATAGTTCTTAATCTATTAAGAGATTTCCACTTTTGGTAATCCGCACCTATTGGAAGGTTTTCTGCCGGTTTAATCCAGCGGCTTTGTATAATTTTATTGTGTTCCTCTTTCCAAGAGGCTTGACGCCAAGTGCATTTGTTACGACCATGAAACTTATCCGCGATTTCAATCTCCGCCGCTGCTGGATGTATAGCAAGTGACGACTATCTGCTTCTTGTACACTTTTCTCTGCACTAGCAGCTACTTGCCGTCTAATTGCGGGTGGTGGGGCAATAAATTGATAAAGCTTTTGGCGCGTGTCTTACGAACGAATGCAATAAATTTTCGAATTGTAGAGAAAAAAAAATGACGATTAGCTTCATATTTACATCGTACCGATGCCTTTACTATTTTCATACCGATTGCAACGCCAGCTATCAAGTACAGCGTTTCAATTCGAACGTTTTTTTTTTTTTAATACCGATTCATAAAACTTTAAGAATTCTTCGTACGTTGTGTGACACTTTGAGGTTTCTCAAACAATACAATTCTGTCTTAGCGATCCGAGTACATATGATTCCGGATTTATTACTAAGGTTTTATAGTATTTCTGTCCCACTGTATACATCCGAACATACATTTCCAATGATAATGTTTTTATGTCCGATGTGTAGGAGGCAGCAAATAATAATTATTAAATCGCAGATCCGATTAAATGCGCATATTATATATATATATATATATATATATATATATATATATATATATATATATATATATATATATATGTACCGCTGATAGACTTTTCTTGTTTATCGTTATTGTATGCATTTTGTGGCGGCAATTGATTCGTGTAAAATTTCGATTTCAAGTCAAAATGTGTTTTCTTTTTTATTAACAATTATAGGGTGACCCAGAGAAGACAGGCTATTTGGTTTTTTAAATAGCGCAGCAGTTGGTAACACTGCTACAACGCAAACATCGTTGCTCCACGTTTAGTGTACACACGGGAGATTCGTTTTTTTTTTTTCTAGTTTCAGTTATCGTGGCATCCTATAATGGGGAGGAGCGCGCGTTTTGCGTGGAACGTAGTGCGAAGAGAGAGTTTCTAAAAGAATTCGAAGTTACGCGATTTCTTTTGTGGGGGATACCTTAAGAGCCCCGCGTTTACGAAATACGTCCACAAGATCTGGAAAAGTTGAAAACTCTGAATTTCTGAAGAAATTCAAAATTCAGCCACTTATGCTCAAAAAAGTGTTCGAAAATATTGTAGAGACTGAATGAATGCATTGCGTTGCAAATGGCGGTCATCTAATGATTATAAGCTAATCTCTTGTTTTCCTATTTTTAAATAAAATTTTATTTAAAAATTTTGGTCGAGTAGTTTTTAAGTTATTAAAAGAAAAAAAATCGTCCGTCTTCTCTGAGTCACCCTATATTTTATTTATATATATATATATATATATATATATATATATATATATATATATATATATATATATATATATATGACCGGATTTACATAAGGGCACTGGCCCAGGGACACCAGAAAAGTAATTAAACTTTTAAAAATTTTTTCCATATTCCATAAAGGACAACGTCAGTGTTTTTACGAATAAAATTTATTTTTACCGTATATAGTAGCTGTCGCGTTGCTGTTGTTACATAAAGTTTACTACATATTAGAGCAAGCGTAAATATTACTTTAAGCGATATTCCTTTTGGAGGGATAATCGTTTACATATCATTGAATATGATCGTTCACTTTGTATATATATATATATATATATTTTATATGTTTATATTTGTTTCTTCCATAAAAAGAAAAAAGTGTTAAAAATGGCATTTTATTCCAGTTGCGTAATTTTAAATGTCTTAAATTAAACGGTATTTACAAGCTGTATTTGCGTGTTTGAATTTACACTTATATATTAAAATGACATGTAATTTCGACAATGTATAAGAATGGTTATTTTTGATGAATGCGTTATTTATTAATTTAAATTAAGTAGAAGAAGAAGAACTTTATTCATAAATAATAAACATATTTACAAACATGGTAAATATATATATACATGTATAAGTAAGTAGTGTCTAAGTAAACATATTATGTTATATACGTTGTTTATGTATGTGTATATAGTAATTGTATTCGTTTATCTGTAAATCTGTCTGTTTATATTCGTTTATTAGCTATCATGCAACTGTAATATAGACTGTAAATATAACTGCAACGTCCTAACGTTATTGTCCATGTTTATATTTAAATGTATAAAATTTAATTTATATATATATATATATGTGTGTGTGTGTGTGTCTAAAATAAATATTTATAGCGATGATTATTATTATTTGTTTTATATGTTTTTTTTTTTTGGCACTGCTGAGTGTTTTATATGTAGTTAACAATGTTGCATTTTCGAGCCTTTTTTTAGGTTAAGTATAGCATTTTTTTTCTGTTCCAATTAGTTGGTAGTAAATTAGTAAAAATTTGCTCGGAAAGCAAAAAAAAAAAAAAACCTGAAGATACAATGGCATACCACCTCGTATTAACTTAAGATGCGTCGTTTGACCGGTCCCGTGATTGACAAGGATTTGTTAAGTGATATCCGTTACGAACTTTTGAGTCGGTGGGAATACGATTCTTTTCTTCAGGATTAATTCTGTGTGCGGTGGCTTCTGGTAAGTTACATATTTTAACGTTATATAAAATGGTATTTTTGAACTTTTTAAATTCCGAGCATTTTCTAGAACGTCTAGGATGTCAAATTTCATTTTTATATACGCTAAATGCAATCGCAAATCACGTTTGGTTTTCGAATGGAACACTCGACAATACACAACAGTGCCATTAGTTGATGCGATATCGTCAAGGCTGGAAAAAGGTGATGTATGCTCGGTTGTTTTCCCGGATGTAATACAGGCTTTTGATCGGGTCTGCCACCCGGGATTGTTGTTTAAACTGAAACAATTTTTAACTACAGACCTTTATAAATTCTTCGTATCGTACTTAACTGGACGAACGTTTGTCGTTAGAATAAATTATGTCTTTTCACAAGAACTAGTTTCCGTGTCACAAGGCAGTTTTCTCGGTCCAATATTATACAACCTATCTCGAATCGACTAATATTAGCATTTGTTCACGGCAGGAATTTTATTGTACAGCAGAACTTGTTTTATCCGTCACCCTCGGGACCGGGCTTATGAGACGTATTACTGAATAGACGGATAATTTGAAATTTCATCTATACCACATTGTAAATAATTTCGGAAAGAAATTTAAAAACAACTGTTTAATTGGATAACATTTAGAGTATTGTTTTTTTTATTTCGAAATTCAGTATAACATAGTGCAATATAATTACCTAGAAAAACTGTCTCTATGTCAATATTGTTTGCATCTTAAAAGGATCGGTAACTTTCTTTCGTATCTTTGCAGCTTGAGTTTTCGCTCCGGCGACGTTCCATATTTTTTTCTAGAAGTACTGTGTAAAGTTTGCCTCCTCTTGTTTTCTTTAATGTTGTAATTTTTCTAAAAATCTTTAACCATTGTTCTACCGTCAGATGATAGCAACTGTATCAGCCCCTTATACAAAATGACCCTCACCCTATATTTCAACCAAAAAGTATTAGGCTGCAATCTTTTGAGTTGAAATGAGTCGCATTTCCTGTGAAATATGTGGGATAAAAGATTGCTTGTTCTCTAATATTAGACCGAGATATTTAAGACGATTCGTATGGTTAATTGACTGACCTGAGATTAACTTTAAATTTTTAACGGAATGCACAATTCTCCGATTACTAAAAACAATAAAATTGCATTTGGGAACGGAGAAACACAAACCTAAATCGCTAATTATATTTCCTAAAAATTTACAAACGACTTCAATTAAATTAAGATCGCAATGACTGTTAGCTATCAAACAGAGATCATCTGCATAGGAAACCAGCTCAAACCCCTTTTAAGTAAAGGACAAAAACTGCTTCAACTGACGACGAACTCTGGAGTATAAAATATTCCACAGCGTAAGCTCCATGATAGAGGCCTGGGGCACCTCACACTTCAGTTTTCTGCAATCAACAGAGCTACAATCACGATAAAACATACGCTAATTAATGCAAAAAGACTAAGTGCTCCGGTAAAAAAAGTTATTTTCTCAAATGTATCAGCAGTCATTCCGAACAAAGTCTTACAGGCACATATAACCAATAAAATCGGTTTTAAATTAGCGTTCCCCAATTTTGATTCTAAGAGTGCCACCTCAAGATGAAAAGTTTGGACATATCGTCAGTTGGAAACGTCAAGCCTATGTCTCAAATTTAACAGACATTGACGTTCCTTCATCATTTGTTCTACGATTCAAAGAACGAGGATATCGCATATTCATTACTTCTGATGATCTAGTCTGCTTTGCATATAATGCAATCGGCTATAAAGCATCTGATTGTGTGCAATTATGGTGCAGGCTGCAGACGTCCGCCCGATTACAGAGATATTCATAGAAAATCAGCAAGAAGTTGAGACTGAGTGAACTAATAAGTTTACTTCACCTGTAAATGATACATCTGATACATCTGATACTACTCATCAGACCTCACTTTTACTTCCCAAAAGTACCGACATTAAAATTCCCACCTTCTCAAACATCGATTCAGACAATTCGACCACATTACATAGATCTTTCAATCTAGTTCTTCGCAAATTTCTAGTCCTTCCTCAACCTCACTCAGTAGACTTAAAAGTACCTAAGAAAATGAAGAAGAGGAAGAAAAATAACAAAAAAAACTCTCCTACCGATGTTACTTCACAATCAGAAGACAGTGATTCTATAGAGGTAGAAATCATTCTAACAGTTAATTTCTTGACAATGAAACTTCCTATCCACTATCTTTCGTCAACTTTCAACTGTTTATTGACATGTGTCAAGGTGCGTCTATTAAGACATAGTTTCAGAGAATTCGGCAGACGCTACAGGTATTATACAAATGCTAACGCCAAACGGAATTTGCAATTCTTCAAAATAACAAATTTTTGTCATTAATTCTCTCATATTAAATTGCAACTGCAATGGCCTCTATGCGCCCTACAAATAACAAGAATTACTTATAACTACATATTACCCGACTGTAATCTCTCTTCAAGAAACCAGTCTTTTAATCAAATCCCTCGCATTGCATCTTAAAAATTCTAAAATCTCCTTCGTCTGGACTAAAGTGCTTCATATTATATATATATCACACGTACAGTATAGAGAGGGTAGTAAGGAGTTTCTGTAAGCGTCATAATGAATAGGGGGTCCGGTAACAAGTAAGACCGGAATCACAATCTGCTGACAAGTACAATTTTTTACGCTTAATGTTTTTTGAATAATCATATTGCCACGAATGAAAAATTTATCAAAATTGACAGTAAATATCTAAATCAGCTCAGGTTTGCAGATAAAGGCATAACGATATATATATATATATATATATATATATATATATATATATATATATATATATATAATATTTTTTTTTATTAATACTTTATTATGCAAATTAATAATGTACAACTTGTTGCATTTACAGAGGAGCAATACACTGCACCACCGCTTAGGCTTAATCAGTGTACTGCTCCCCTTTACAATACTCTACAGTTAACAATAATATAGTAACCACTTTTACACTCGCATTTGCGCGGGCTGTGCGTCAGTTTCTTTCACAGTCATAGTATACATGTATTCCTTTATAACTTCTTATACTAGTTAATAATTAAAATTATAACTTAGGTGTACTAGATGCATAAATGTACGAATTATCCATAATGACACATACATACACATATACATATACAGAACTTATATGCATAAATTTTATCACGGATTCATAACGCAAAAACTTTAGTGACCATGGAATTTCTTATGCATTACATTAAAAGCGACTAATTGGAATTGTCCCGGTGTATTTGTCTTGCAGGTTAAAATTATTTTTATTGTAAAATCTTAAATGGTCCATAGTGGGGCATACAAATAGTACATGGTTTGCAGTTTCTACTGCGCCACATTCACACTTGTCATCTTTACTTAACTTAAGAAGAAATAAATAAGACCCAAATTTTCAATGCCCCGTTAATAATTGGGTAGTGTAGAAATCAGGAGTAATTTTAATATTGTGTCTATTTAATATATTGGGGATTAGGCTGTGGGTGTGTCGGCCAGTATTATCTTGTTCCCATCTTTTTTGCCAAATTTCTAAGTAGTGTCGTTTTATAGCTTTCAGAGTATAGATATATATTGAGTTCTGGTTTCACTGCGAGAATTTAGGTTGAATTTTGAGATTATGGCGTTTGTTTCTTCTATTAACTGCTCATTAAGATATGGAAAGAAGTCCGCGTTTTTTTATGGCAAACATGACGCGCTTCTGAACATAAGAAGATCGAGAGGAAGTTCATTAGCAATAACTACAGATGAGCTGTGTGAAATTGTTTTATATCCCCTGCAAGCGTTTATTAGATATTTTCTTTGCATACCAAACAGTTTTTTCTTTACTGTTTTAACTTTTAGCCGGTTTAGTAGGACGGTGGAGCAGTATGCTACAGTGTTTTCAATCAGTGATTTGTATAACACAATTCTGTACTTGTAAATGAAGCCCCGTGTATTTTGACAGGCTCGTAACAATTTGCAGTATTTGGTATCCATTTTCAATATTATGTTATCAAGATGGTATTTGAAAGTTAATTTATTATCTATGATAATACCTAAGTATTTAAAGTATTCAATTACCTTAAGAATAGAGTTTTTGAATCTTACTTTAATGTTGTGTTTCTTCAATTTAAATGAATTTGTGAAGAGTGTGACAAAACTTTTTTCAATTGACAATTTTAGTTTGACACTATCTAACCAATTTCCTAATTTGATTAAGGTATCATTCGCTATATTTTCTGGTTCCACTTTTGAGCTTCCAGAAATTATAAAAATGAGATCATCTGCATATACACAGAGTTTTACATTTTTATTTAAAAGGTATATTCCAGAATAGTAGACCCAGAACACTACCCTGTGGACAGCCCATATTGGTTTCTTTTCCTGCGGACGCATTACCTACTTGTAAAGAGATCTTCCTGTTACTTATGTAACGGTAGATGATATTCAATAATCTTTTATATTTCCAACTAGTAAAATCTCTAGAGAATTAAACAGAGCAGGGTACCAGCAATTGTCAAAGGCTCCTTTTATGTCCACCGTTATAGTGATTACCTTATTTTTACATTTGAGATTTTTTTGGATATTGTGTATTACATAGTTTACTGCATGTTCAGTTGACAGGCCTTGCGTGAACCCAAATTGCCTACTGTCTAGAAAATTTGTTCACTTAATTTGACCCACAATTTCAATTTTTAATAGCTTTTCAAAAATTTTCCCAAATGTGTTTAGAAGACATATTGGGCGGTATGAATGAATATTGTTAGAATCTTTCCCCGATTTTTGTATAAGAATCACACTAGCTTCACGCCAAGCTTTTGGGTAATAAGCTATTGTAAAAATTTTGTTGTACATGTTTTCAAAAATTATTGGATGGTGTTTGTGAATCAATTTTATTATTTTATTATTAATTTTATCAGGACCGGCAGCTTTATTATTTTTGAGATTTTTAATAATCATTGTTAGTTGTTCATTATTAATGAATGAGGGTTCTTTCATATTTTTTTGGCTAAAATAAGGCTTAAAATTATCGAATTTATTTCGCAATGAATTATGATAGCTATTGTCCGCGTCTGTGTTATCGCTAGGAAATAATGTGGAGAGACAGTATTTTATATTGTCGTTTGTATTAGTTATTTGGTCATTGTCTTCATTTTTAAATAGGGGAATGTCATTGGTTTTCTTCAGCTTACTGAAGGCGATTTTATAACTTAGACCCCATGATTTTACATTAATATATATATATAAGTACATTTTAATCGCCAAATTTCAATCATTTCGATTAAAATTTCAGTTTATTAACAATTAATTTCACTATTTATAATAGAAAATGTTGTAATATTTTTAGTTATTTTAATCTTTTTTCAAAAGCTTTGGACGGTCAACTGTTCAATCAATTTGTTTACAAATTAAGTCTCAATGGTGGAGATTACTCAAAGGAATGAACACTTGGCTTTGAGGGATGGCATTGGAATATTTCATGTTATTTTAAGCAAAGCCAACTCTTTGCTTATCTATATTCTGTTAATTACATTTCAATAGCCGAGTACTTATATGATCATTTCGCTTGCAATAGTGAAAACAAAAAATATCTGATATACAAGAAGTTCAAATATGTAAAAATTTAAAAAAATCGTAACTATAGAACAATTCATCAAACGGTACTACGATGGAATATTAAAAGAAACATCGAATCTTGAACTGAAACTCGATAAAGAATTTATTTTCATGAACTTATTGAACTTATTAACTGCGTTAGAATCTAGAGAAAATCTAAAAACCATAATTACGGTATTAGAAAGCGAAACGGAAATGGATTATGTAAAAACGAGATTAAGGATTGAAAGCATAACAGGTACGTCAACAATTTTACCTATTTCTGTAACTAATAATGTAGCTGTATGTAATTATAAATTGTTATTTTAAAGATAAGTTCTGTAAAATATGCAAATGAAAAGAGCGCATTGAAAAGTTTTTGTTAAAAAGAAGAATAAAAGCATTTAAAAAAAAAAAAGAAACAACACACAATCTGTAATGTCAAAGCGGTTGGATAAAGACAAAATGAATTTTAAACGTGTATAATTTATTTTTGATTCAGGAGCAACACACTACAGTGTTAATGATAAAAACTTTTTGACAAAATTATAAAAAGTTGAAAATCCTGAAGTAGAAGTAGCAGATGAAAAAAAAATTCGTTAATGGCTTATGGTATAGGTTCTGTTGATATTGATAATCCACTACGTTTCATAAATGTAACGTTTCAAATTTAAGAAAAAATGTAATTTCTGCGATTCAGAATGGATATAATGTTCTTTTTAAAAATAACAACAAATGTGTAGTTTACGGTAATAGAATTTGAAGAAGTTTTACATTAGACGATAACTGTGGATTATAGTTACTAAAATTATCAACTAAAAATATTGTAAACTCACAAATATGGCATAATCGATTGAACGATGTCGGTAATCACGTTTTAAAATATTTAAAAGGAAAAAACTTCAAAAATTTTCTAATGATGAAGTGAACAACTGCGAAGTATGCATTAAATCGAAATTTTCTAAACCTTGCTTTAAAAATACTAAACAGGAATATGCAAAACAACCATTTCATTCGAACTTATGTGAAATCAAAAAGGATAGTGAATATAAATATTGTGTAACATTTCTCGATGAATATTCTCACTATGTTAAGGCATATCTACTAAAAACCAAAAATGGTGTTTATGATGTTTCACTAAAGTTCGAAAAAGTAGCAAAAATATTATTTGAACGAAACATTAAAATGTTTACTCGCGACAAGGATGGGTGAGGAGAATACGCAAATGAAAATATATATTGAGTTTTATGTCAAATAATGGTGCTATTATGAAAAACAGCTTACACGTTACAACAAAATGGCATTGCAGAACGAATGAAAGAAAAATTCCGAGCAGTTGTAATACAATCGGGAGTAGATGAAAAATTATGGCATGAAGCACTATATCATGTTGTGTTTACACTAAATAAAACACCAACAAGAGCGATAAATAACCAAATTCCTTATGAATTATGGTCAGGAAAAATAGTTAAATACACACGTATTTAAAAACCTTTAGCTGTTTAGCCTGTGCTATTATTAATAAATAATTCAGAAAAGGAAAGTTATCGGGAGTTACTGAAAAACGTATATTTTTGAATTATGCACATATTGCTTATTGTCTTCTAAATATAAATAAAAATAAGATGATAATATCTAGAAGCTTTTATTACTATAAATATATAAAATGTATAACAAAATTACTTCGTGATATATCATTTCTGCTTCTTAAATAATAAAATAAGAGAAACAAAAAATAAGAACTGGATTTTATTCGATTCGGTAATTTATTTACATTTATTACAAACGTCATCTTAATCATACAAATTACACAATTGTATATCTTTAATTAAATATTACATATGTAAGGTAATCAAAAAAATGCAACACTATCGGGTATAACATAAAATTAAAAACGTTTGCACATTTTTACTAAATAAATATTGTCTGAAAAAAGCTTTTTAACATACTCAACCTGAGTTTATACGCATTATAAAATTATAAGTAAAAAACAAATGGAATTTACATAGTTATAATTTGTGTGTGTGTGTGTGACACATATTTATTCGTAAATATTTGTATATATATCGTCTTAATGAAAATGATTTATATCAATTTTATTTTCAACCATTTTCTAATATATATATATATATATATATATATATATATATATATATATATATATATATATATATATAATCAAACGGATGATTTTTAAGTGGCATAAATAATTTTAAATATACACGATAGGCACGCATGCAAACAGTCATTGTTGGGAAACAACATCATTCTGTTTGCATACGATCTTTTTGTTATAATATTTGATCGTGACGTTTTCTCCATTGTAATACAATTGGCATGGACCGGCTCGGACAAATAAATGATTGCGCAATCCCATGGACGCACAACAATAAAATCCTGGTTTCTTAAAACAACACGATCCGTTCTCGACCATTCTAAATTGGACTTTCCCATAGTCCCTGTAAACTCTAAAAAAAAAATTAATACAAATTTTATACTTATACAATAAATTTCAAATAAAAAATTATGATATATGGTTTCTGTTTAAATTAACAAAATTTAATTTAGCGGCATTTTTACATTTTATAAGGTTGAATTCAAAACATTCCGAAAATTTACTAAGAGGGATAGAAAATTACATATATAATTAATATTTAATATCAACTCAAATTTACTCATAAATGACTAAATAAATAAGCCTCTAAATTATTCAATTTGGTTTTTATTTGAATTATTTTAAGATTCATCTAAAGAAAAATTCACAAATACAAGTTGAGCAAAAATTATTAAATACACCTTGGCAAGTTTTCCTAAATTTACACATTTTTCATCCTTCAACTTTTTCTTGCTACCTTCATATTTCACATTAATTATTTTTAACTGCATATTAACGGCAACATCAACATAAATTCCGAACATATAAAATATCAACTTCTTGAATCAATCGAATAAATCCATTGAACGAAATTTTTATTAAATGTTTGAATCTTTTCTTTCAAAATACCTAAATATATGGTCTGTAGTGTTGGATAATGATCAGACTTATATTGAACAGGGTTTGCAGGAAAAAAAAGTTCAGATTCATTTTAGAAGCTTTCAATTTTTGTACTAAATCATGAGAAAATGAACTTATTCCATATAAAAATGTGTTAATTTGCTCAATGTATGAAATACCCTAAGTCACAAATCCAATCGGGGTACAACAATTCAGGAAAATCTTCATTATTTTAAGCATTCAAAATATTTTTATTACTTCATAAAGGATCTAAACGGTCACCCAAACTTAATCAATGAATTTTATTATGATAGTAACTTGTATTTAGTTCTTCAAGATCAATAAAATACCTACGATTTAATCCTTTTTATCGCAGACGATTCACTAATTATACAAGTGTAACATAATCGATTTTGAAAATATTTTTCCGTAAGAATGCAGTGTATGATATAATTTTACGATTTGGATCGATTTCGAAAAGTTTATCTTTAAAGCATTTGACGAGTCGAATAAAATAATAACTCTGATCATGTTTAGTGACACTTTTCAATCTATCTCTCAAAAGATCCTCTTTTGTAATGCCTTTCATTAGAACAATTGATAGAACATTCTACGAAATTTAAAAATATTTAATGATAGCTTTAACGAAAAGTGGAAACCGAGGAGTATATTTTCTATTGCAATTTTTGTTCATGCTAAAAAATAGACCGATTTTAAATATTTATATAAACATTTGAATGTTATATTCTTCTAGTAATAGTTCACCAAGACTGGCGTATATTTTCAAATTCTTTTTAACTTCAAGACATGGCATGTCACAACATTTTTACCAAGAGTTCAGAAAAACATTTTTCACATAACATATTTTGTAACTAAAAAAAAGATGCTTCATTAACAGATTCTTGTAAGCGATTTTATTTTAAAGATATATTTTGCTGTTGAATAAATTTTACTACTAGATCAGTGGTTTTATTTTAAAGATATATTTTGCTGTTGAATAAATTTTACTACTAGATCAGTGGTTTGTTGTTTTCAGCTTGATTCGTTTAAATTTTTTGCATAACTTGCACATTGGGTTATCTTCTCAAGTGTGTATTCTTTTAAAACTTTCGCGCTCGAATTACAAATAGCAACACACTGTTTGATTATTGCATAATACAAAAAAATTCCACTCCATTCATAGTTAAATGTGTGACATTCTAACCCTACATTTCATTTTTCGTCAGCTATTCTGGAAATGAAAGTTTCGTAATATAAAATATCTTTAAAAGCAAAATAACATATTAATAAATATCGTATCGTAACTAATTGAAACAATATTAAATAGCAGCTTCAAGCAGTTATATCATTCCATTTTACAATTTTGATTGCCTAAATCATATCCGAGTTATAGACAATGAATTGTCTGCACATACTTTTTGTGCAATTAAAACAGACCACTCACTCCAGTCAACTAGCCCACTACCAACGCCACTTGAACATCAAACAGATCATTTTGAACGCAACTGAGTACAAAAATTAAAGTTTAAATGCTAATATCGAAAAATTATACATAAATTGATTGTACGGTCCAGATTCGCTTCACAGATGTATACTGATCACGCTACTGATGAAAGCTTAATAAAGAAAACTTTTGAAACGTTCATTGAACGATCAAAACTAATTACAAAGTTTGCTATGTTACCAGGTACTATTTTAATGATCTTCTATAAATTATATTTTGATAACTTTTTCTCCATCCTTAATATATGGAATATAAAGCTATTCATCCACGTATCTCTAACATCTACTTTTTTTTCCGTTTATATTCGAAAAGTTTAAGAAAAAAAAATTAGAACTAAAAGTATAATATTTAAGTAGAAAAAGTAATATACAAAGCTATATAATTATCTACATTACGTACCAGTTATGAATTACTGATTCTAAAAATTAGCTTAACGTAAATTAATTTCAAATTCACAATTGAAAAATTTTTACCATAAATTAAAAAAACAAAAAAAAAAACAATCATTGATTAAGAGTTGTCTCTTGTCTAGTTATGTAGTTATGAGATTAATATAAACGAAAATTTGAGTAAAACTCAAATACACGGATGTTGAAAGACTTTTACGAGTTTATAAATTAAAGAATTTAAAATAATCGATAAACACAAAACAATCAGAAACTTGTGTAACTCTGAATTTCAAAACTTATAAGCAATTTATAAATATAAACGTATCTTACCGAACTGATTTGCTTGTTTCTAGTTTAATTTTGACTTTATTGATAATCCAGGAAATACATTCCGAAGATGATGAAAGATGTCCGGCATCAATAAATTGCGTGCATGTTTCTATCAAATTCGGTCCATGAATACAACCGCAATAGAATACCTCTTCAGGATCGCTGCACATAAAAACTAACTTTCTCATCGTCGTACTATTTAGTCCGATGTGATTTAGACGAAAAGTTGACTTCCTGTTACTTGTAACAAATTCTATAGAATCCGATCGTAGTTTAAACAATCTGAAAAATTACACATACTTTTATATTTAGATGAATTATAAAAATCTGTATTTCGTATAAGAAAGTTTGATTTAAGGAATCTGTACTACAGAAAAATGTTGTTTCTAAGTAAATATAACTAGGATTATTGTCTTTTTATAGTGCATTTACTAAAATGTATATAATAACAACTAATAACTACGCACTTGATTGAAAAAACAAAATACTATAGAATATTATAGCGAACAAGTATTATTAATTAGTATGATATTATATTTACTTGTTTCCTTTTCCCTTGTCATATATCATTACTTGAGTGTAATCAGTCTTGTATGTAACATATCCCATAGGATGATATAAAGATGCGACAGATGTGTCATTATTTATGCCTAAATATATTCTTTCCTGTAAAATTAACACGCATATCATATATGAATATATATATATAATCAGAATTCGAATCATATATTTGTGGCTTGAAATATTAGCTTTTCTTGCCGAATCTTAATAAAGAAAGTCGTTCATTACGTCTATTTGTGTTCAAACACCCGTACGCGATTATTATTTATTATTAATGGGAGTAATATTTTCTGCAGAAACATAATCATTTATATAAAATGATCTGTAAGTGCAGAAAAAATTAAATCACATTCTTCAGAACATCAATCGGAATTGATTAGTTTTTAGTATAACATTTATCACGAATACGTGATTACACGTATCTGTGTGTTTTGTAATTTATGCTACTTACGATAAAGATAGATATAATAATTTTTTGATATCTAGACGAAAGTGTGGAATCTAAATTAACAGATTTAAAATTTAATGTTCCGGGATTGTTAAAGTGAAGTATTTTTAATTTAGTAGCTAATTGAAAAAGGAATTAATGAAGTTTAAGATAAGGACAAAAAATTATTCGTCAACATCTGTCAGTATATTAATATCTACTCTAAATATTTTATTTTGTAAGACAACGAAATCGGTGTATATATATATATATATATATATATATATATATATATATATATATATATACACATATTGGTTGAGACGTAAATAAGATAAGTTGTGTCGTATAGATATCAACGTTTATTATCATAATGTTTAGAAATATTAGCCTTTAATTATACAAAATTTGTACTTATAGTAAAAAGCGAGTAATATAAAATAAAGTGCTAAAACGTCAAAATCAGCAACAATGAGAAAATTAATGACAATCCAACACAACAGCGTGTTTAAGAATATTTAACTCATAACCCTAGCTAGAAAGTTAATCATTAACACCATTAGCTTAGCTAATTACTTAATAATTAATGCGAATACAAACGAAATTGTTATTTGGTAAGTCGTAATAATATATTCAAATGAATAGCTGTCAAATTATAGTCATACTAAACTTACTTTGACGTGTTTTATCAAAATAGCTTTATCTAGGGACATTTCTACTTCTATGTTCTCAGTCAGCAAAAATAGCATGGTCCCATCCAGCGTGACAATGGCTTGTTTATAGCTTGTTGAAATAGGCCTCATAATCCAATTATTAATCGTCTATAAGAAAATTCAAATCATCGATACCGAAACATTATTTTTCATAAAAATATTGCAAGGAAAATCTTATCTCGACATTCCATTATTTTCTATCATAATGCGTACGAATGTAAGCACATAGCGGTAGAATATAGCATGCATTCGAACTAGCACTTTCATTCGAAAAATTTTTATAATTTTTGTTAAACAAAACTTTTCGAAATTTTATTGCATAAAGATGAATTAATTAATGCTTCGAAAAATAGACGAATAAACCGGCATTTTTCTTTTTTCGTTTAACATTAGGCTTTTTTTCGTCGCATTTATCTCAGTATACATAAATATTTTCTACAAATTCTAAATATAAAATAACATATTATACCTGAGGCAAATTTAACGGCTGATCAGTGATGTCATATCCGAAATTGGGCATACAATAAAAACAGCATCTACAATTTCGGACAAGCGGATCTGGACGTTTAGAACGCTACATTTCGCAACAATTAAAATCAAATTTAATTTAAAATTTAATCGTAACGGTAAAGTTTATCTACCGAGTAATTCAACTACATAAATAATAGATATTTTTCGTAAAATACTTATTGCACACATACGGAAATGTTTGTTTTTTACAAAAAGCACAATGTTGACAGGAAAATAATATGCGGTGTAAACCGCCTTTTACATCATAATAATACGGGTAAAAGAAAAAATAAATTAGACGCGTTTTGAAGTTTAAAAGAGTTTACATATTATCAACCATTTATGATAACTTAATAATCACTAAAAACAAATTTATCGTAGTAAACATAAATCTATACAACTCAAGTTCCTTATTGTATAATTGAGCGTAACGATCGGAACGTAGTATATCGTTCAACGATTACACGTTATTTATGACCATTTAAAACCTTTAAATTAAAAGAATAACGATTTGGTAACTGAATTAAAGATGAACAAAAGGAAACAATGAAATTCGTGACGATAAAAACTATTATAATGTAAAATACAAAATACCAATAAAAAATATATGTACCTAAGCCGGTAGAAATGATTGAAAAACGATGAAAATATTTATAAATTTTAGCAAAAAGTATCAATAACCACAGAGTTGGGACAATAAAACGATTTATTCGTAAAAAAAAAAGCTTCAGACAACGTAGCTTTACTTTAATTAACATTACGTTATTTACTGGTAAAATTTTATTCATTTTTTATTTTTATACATAAAAGCAATAAACTGTTTTCAAGGAAATTATCATTTCAATACTTACCTCAATTTCGTCTTCGCTACTAAATAATACACTGCTACTGCTGTATACGTTCACTTCGTTTCCGAAATAAGCGATATTTTCATCAAATGATCGACGAAACATGATGACGAGCAATATAAAAATGATGCTACGTATTAATAAAACTTTATACCACTAACAAGCAGATTCGGTATATCAATATTCAAATGACCACTAATTAATTTAATTTCATTGTTTCAAATTACGAGTAATTTAAACATGACGACGTATTTATAATCAAACTTTTTATACCACCGACAAGCAGATTCGGTATAACAATTTTCCAATCACCAGTAATCAATTTAATTGGCTAGTTTTAAATCTACCGTTTTTAAAACGTAAAACAAAAATAATTTTTTTTTGTGCGAACTATAAAAATTGTCGAAACATTAAAAAAAAGTACACGTCGTTAAGGATTATAGAGAAAAATTTTTAAATGTAATATGAAAAAATTTTTTAAATTTTTTATAAAATACACTTGAAAATATAATCTATTAAAACAATAGGGGGGAACAATTTTATATATATATTTAAATGAAATATGTTAAGAATTAACAGTATTTTTTTTAAAATAAAAACGTTATTATTTGAAGCAGATGCGTTTTTTATATATATATATATCCACCAGTAATTAATTTAATTAAATTATTTTAAATTTACCGTTTAAAAACGTAAAACAAAAATAATTTTTTTTTGTGTGAACTTGCCTTAAGGTGCTAAAAATTGACGAAACATTAAAAAAAGTACACGTCGTTAAGGATTATACACAAAATTTTTTTAAAATGTAATATGAAAAAAATTCGTAAAATGTTTTATAAAATATAATTGAAAGTATAATCTATTAAAACAATAGGGGGAAACAATTTTATATATATACTTAAATAAAATATGTTAAGAATTAACAGAATTTTTTAAAATAAAAACGTTATTATTTGAAGCAGATGTTTATATATATATATATATCCACCAGTAATTTTAATTTAATTGAATTATTTTAAATTTATCGTTTAAAAACGTAAAACAAAAATAAATTTTTTTGTATGATCTAGTCTTAAGGTGCTAAAAATTGTCGAAACATTTAAAGAAGTAGACGTCGTTAAGGATTATACAGAAAAATTTTTGAAATGTAATGTGAAAAAAATTGGTAAAATGTTTTATAAAGTATAATTGAAAATATAATCTATTAAAACAATAGGGGGAAACAATTATGTCCTTATTTTAATCAACACGTTCTGCTAGCGATAATGTTGGTTACAAATCTTTTCCGACTTCTATATTCCTAATTGTCCGTAAAAATTTATTTCTGACTGCAATATTTGACTATGAGCTCCTCTATTTATTCACAATTGGCTTGTGGTTTGCCTGTGTTTTCAGTCTCCGATATATAAGCAGGTGAAACCGTCAGATTCTAGATTTGCTTCTATGTTGAGAGTTGTGAAGTTGATTATTCGAGTTGTTTCGTGCGATATTCTGTTTAGGTCGAATGAATTATTATTCTCGTTTGTTAAATTACGACGTAACCTTTTGTTTACGACGATGTCCGATATTTTATTATAAACTGCGCACTTCTTAGAATTAGATGATTATCGTTGAAGGTAGCACATTTTAATAAATTTTCATTTATACAGTTTTTAAAATAATGCGGTCTATCGCATTTTAAACATTTACAATTTTTAAAGCAATTATAGTCCACATGGCAATTAAGCAGTTGTAATATTGAAGTATCGGATTTCTACTAATAAATTTTTCCAAGCGTACAGTAGCGCATTTCTTTGATTTTAATAATATCTTTAAAGTTAGTATTGGCCAGGAAAGTTACCGTGTATACTGGTAAATTTGTTACCATACCATTTTCGGTATTTTTCTTAACAAATTTGTTTTATATTAATAATTTCGTTAATTTTTTGCTCGATGTCGCTTTTTACATCGTTAATATTTATGTTATATGCAAGACCTTTTAATATAAGGTTTCCCAGTTTTCGGTGTGTGTGTGTGGTGTTCGATTTTCATCTCCGTTAAATTTTTTAATACTTAATCGTAGTCTTCAATACATTTCGAAAGTACTTATATTTGTTTTAATTTTAATGTTGATCTTTAAGCTTTTATTAATATTAGAAATGAATTCATTATGATTTTGCTTTAGTGGATCGTGAAAAATAACTGGCGGAATTTTATTTGTATTACTATTATTAATAATATTATTGTTATTATTCGGATAAATATTATTATTATTATTGTTACCGATGATATTTCCTTCGTGAATAACTTTATTGACATCTAAAGCATTATTGACATCTAAAGCATTATTGACATCTAAAGCATTATTGACATCTAAGCGAATCGCTTTTTCGTCGGTATTCCCATGTTCGATTGATTTAATCGTATTCTCTTCGGCGAGCTTTTACTATTTTATGCGGTCGCATCATCCCACTTTATCTTCGTTATCTCTTCTTTAAGCATATAATCATCATCAACATAATCACCATCATCATCATCATAATTATCGTCGTCGTAAGTACACATAGCGTACTTGTGCTGTACGCTCTCGGTGTTTGTTGTCAGGCCAGGTGCGACATGCCCTTCCCTTTCGCTTATAATATGTGCGTTAACCCCTTCCGACGTAATATTTGGCGGTGGAGATCATTTGAACGCATAAAAACACTTTCATCATCCATACGCGAACAAAGTAAATTCGAAACATATACTTGACGTCTACAGCTTACGATGTGGCCGAATTCGTCATCTAATGGCTGAACTCTCAGAATTGAGATAGGAGATGCTAGTTTATGGCCGAGTTTTTCAATAATATGAAATCGCAATATATCATTCAGTATGACGGCGGAGACATTAGAAAATATAATTTTTTTTTAGCGGAAGAAAGAAGTTCTTTCTCTTTAATTTTATTATTGTCGATCGTAATAAAGCCATGATGAGACTTAATAAACTCGTTGACGATTGTTTGCGAATTTAGGAATTTTAGCGTCCATTCATTGGCTTCAATTAATAGACTAATTATTGGACTAGTGCGAAGAGCTTCAAGAGTCAATCGAATACTTGAATGATGAATCGGATCTAAAGTACGCTGAATCGATGATGTTGCCGTTCGATAAATTGCAACACCATAATCTAAACAGGTACGTATTATTGTTCGATAAATTTTTAGTAAGACGGCTCTCCAAAAGGGCTGTTAGATAGTTTTTTCATCAAATTCAATTTCAGATATCTCGGCCTAATATTCGACGACACGCTCTCCTGGAGGCAACACATAAACAAATTAAAACAAACGTCCTTAAATCGTAGCGTCAATATGTCCTTGCTATGTATTTTCCCAACGATTATTTAAAACGAACGACGTAATTTGGCGCGTTGACTCATAAGTATAGATGGTTTTATTTATTTTAGTTAACATCGAAATAATTTCCAAGATGATAAAATACAACAAATGAAAAATGAACCGTAAAGGCATAAAAACAATCTTCCTAAAGATGGTGGCAGGCACATACAAATTAGGGTGCAGACAGAAAATCTCACTCCTACTTCTCTATAAAACTCTGGGTTCTTTCCAAAATGGATTACGATTCCATTTTATAAACTAATTCAAAGTCCGACATTTTTAAAAGGCTGGACTCGATACTAAATAGGAGCTTTAAGAACAAGCCCGGTAGCAAGTCTTCTAATGGAAACGAATTTACTCCGACTTAGTGATCGAACAAAATTACTTTCCAGTATTTTATTAAAATCTGGTATCTTCCTCATAATACCGTTCACGATTGCGAACGCCTCAGCCTACTCTGAACGTTATAGATTAAAAACACGTACACCAAGGCCACTAAGCGTGCATTGTAGAATGCTCTGCAACAATCTTAGTATAGATATAGGAAGCCTTGTAGCGACGTAATTTGCCGGATAGAATTTCAGCGTTTAGACTCTGTTGTGCTGTTAATAGTCTGGGTTGAACATTTTTGTAGGAGCAATGAAACACTCTCGCAAATCCAGATAAACAATTATAGACAGGTTTATATAACAATTAAATTCAGTAGGACCAGCTCTGTAACAAAAATGTTGAAAAAAATACTATATCCTAGTGTTCGGCATGGCCAAAACTCGTTGGAAAAATTTGTCTACCGAGATTGGAAACAGCGGTAAACAGAGTGTACCTTGGACATACACAAATCACCCACTCGTACCTGCTTGGTAACCAGTGTATGCGATAAATGTAAAGCACCGTTAACCGTCCATCATATACTGAAGACCTGCCGGAAATACGCTCAACATCCTACTAAGGAGATCAGCTATACCGGACGTCTATAACCTAGAAATTCTTACAGCATTCCTAATCAAGACAAATATTATTATGAATATTTAATTATATGTATTTTAATTAATAATCATATACATCGAGTAATAGCCACGAGGCATTAAATACTCGTAAATAAATAAAATAATAATAATAATAATAATAAGAAATATCTGTAAAAATTTTACAATAGAATTCAAATATCAGTTTGTAGAAATATTTCATCTTGTCAATTTGTTTTTAATCATGTTTCGATGCAGAGGTTTTAAATATTAATTTCGAAAGAAATGTAACTGTAACAAAAAATTTTGAAAAAAATACTATATCCTAGTGTTAAATAAGAAATATCTGTAAAAATTTATAATAGAATTCAAATTTCAGTTTGTAGAAATATTTCATCTTGTCAATTTGTTTTTAATCGCATTTCGATGCAGCGGTTTTAAATATTACATTCGAAAGAAATGTAAAAGTAGAGGATATTGTGATTTTAAAATGATGGATTTCAAATAAATATCACAAACTCGCATATAATTCATCATTTCTCCTTAACCATTAGGTTGGTGGGCGACATATCCTGCAGCTAAACAAATAATTTCCTTTTCCGGAGCAACATCTTTTATCTTCGCATATGTTCTTTTATTACGGCGTCCATAAATCGGGTTCTTGTGGTCTTCCTCTTCTTAATTTTCCATTTGCTTTTCCTTCCATTAAGTTTTTTAGCCATTTACAATGTCCGGATTTGATGACTGATCTGACTATTTCTTCTCTCTTCAATCGTGTTTATTTATCTCCGGTTGTTCTATTCTTTTGAATTATTTATGATTTTATCCATCCGTGATATTCTCAGCATCCTTCGATAGTACCAAACTACGAAAGTTTGAAGTTTTAATCTTTTCTGCTTTTTGATTTTTATATAGTTGAAAAAGAATCCTTCAATCTCTGTAATGTACGTCTATATCTTTCAAGATTTTGAACATTTTATTCCAGTTGACGTTATCGAAGGCTTTTTCAATATCGACGAAAGGGATGAACTATTTTTTTATTAATCTCTAAATAATTAATCGTAATGATCACTCGTGCCCTGTCCTTTTCTGAACCGAAATTGATCGTTTATTTTCTCCTACCTTCTTTTGTACACGGCGATATATAATTTTTGTTAAAATGTTTAAAATATGCGATGGGTTTTCTGTTCCGCGCAAATTTGAGCATTTATTCTTTCGGCGATTGCAATTATATCGGTATTCCGAAAATCTTTTTGAATAATTCCGGTAACATATATTTTGTTCATCGCGTTAAACATTACCTGTTTCCCTCTTATTAACCAAGTCTAGAGACACGAAAATGGGATTGCAAAAGTTGTAAAGGAAGGGGGGGGGGACAAAAAGTACATACATTAAAATAATTTAAATAAATCGTAATGCTTCAAAAAATTAAATAATCTGTGAACTATCGTCTGATCATCGCACAGCAGATCACTTAAATTCGAAGGTATTCCATACGGTCCCCGATAACGGTTATAAATTGTACATTTAATCAGTAGGTGTTCGATCGATAATCGACAACTGCGTAAGGAACAGTGCGGTTCTTGTTCGTTGTTTAGTAGATACGAGTGTGTAAGATATTATGCCCAAGTCGCAGTCTGCATTACGTTAATTTTTGGTTTCTGCTTACTCGATGTGTAGAACGCCATGGTTTGGTTGATGGTTTTATACAGTTTATTTTCTTATAGTCATGCCAATCGTCGTTCCACGCGTTATTGAATAAAATCAATAAACCGCTGCGCTGCGTTAGACGGTATCGATTAGATTAGTGGCTGTATTGATCGTTCTTTCGGAACAACCTTGTATGCCACATTGCGTTGTATAAAACCATGGCTGTACAGCAGAGATCGAGCTCCTGACCAGTGTCGGTATTTCGATATTTAATTGTCGCCAAATGTAACGGCTGATGATTCGTCGTCCTTCACGAACGTAAATTTCGATAGTGCCGCTATCCATTATGACAATACGAACTTTACAAAACTACTTCCGATAGACAGCGCCAGCATGAATTCCTACACATCACTACAAAAACCGGATTTTTTTTTTCAAAGGTCACAATATTTGCTTCCACACTATTTATATTTTCTAATGATAATTTTTGCGTCGCCGATCGTATTCGAACCCAGTACCTTCTGTATGAAAGTCCATGCTCTAACCACTAGACTATCTCGACGACTTCATTATACATATATATATATATATATATATATATATATATATATATATATATATATATATATATATATATATATATATATACATATTTTGAATTTGGACATATCTGGACCACATAAAATAATTTATGCAGGATTCAACATTTTCCTCTCCAGCCGATATTTCTTTATCCTGCCCCCTTGTTCTTTTCTTTCATCCGTATTGTGCAACTTTTCTTCTTCTTCTGTTTTTCTTTAAAACTTCCGAACTTTTCAAAATTTTTTTTCAGAAATATTAATCAATTTCGAATTTCTTCTTCGTCTATCTTTATTTCGCTTAAGTCTTCCTTAACTTTTACAAACATATTCGAGTAGTATTTTGATTTCGAAGATTTTTCATATTATCCCGCTTTCCGATCAACACTGCTCTCAGACGCATAAAGACATTCCGGTTTAATCACTCTATTAGTGTCGTATTTTTATATTTCTAGGCATTGATGTTTTTTTTAATGTATACATTTTTCGTTAACCGAAATGCAGTTTTTATTTTTCTCACTTTTTCCGTAATCGTTTCCTTGTCCGGCACATTTGACTGTATCGTTTCAATTCAAATATTTGAATTTCGTTACTATTTGAACCTTCCGCGGTTTTGTTCTGTTATATTTCAAAACTTCTCCGATGTTAGTTATATATTTTGTTTGAAATTTCTAATCCTACTTTTTCTACTTCTTCTTTATACGCATGTGTTTTACTGCGTCTTCCTCATATCATCTGATAAAATCGCTAAATCATCTGCAAAGTCTAAACAATCGATTTCTATGCTGTTCCTTCCTAGCCTAATATTCTAAATGCCTTCTTCCTTCGTTCTAATTCACCATTCTCGAATTATCTTTTCTAGAACACAATTAAATAGTAGCGAATATAAACCATCATCTTGTCTTACTCCCGTTATTATTTTGTTTTGACACTTCTCTTAAGAATTTAATTTTTAATACTATATTTGTAAACGTTTTTTGCTTAAATAGGGCAATAAGTTTATTATCTACACGCAATTCGTTTAATATGTTAAATAATATTTCTTTATCTAAAAAATCATACGCTTTCTTAAAGTCGACAAAAAAGATACGATTACATTTTTTGTATCGTAACCTTTTATATTTCACGATGAGTTTCAAATTCGCTATCTGTTACGGAGAATTTCTTTTTCTAAAGCCAGCCTGCTATTATCCGAGTTGTTTGTTTAGTCCGCGGTAATTATTAATATCAGTTCTATCACCATTTTTATGGAGTGGATGACTTAACGTCATGTTCCGATCATCGCCTATATTTTCCGATTCCCATATTTTATGAATTATTTATTATAATTATCATTTTTTTGATTTATTTTTGATTCGTGACGTGTTGACGTTTATATAAATTCTTCACGATTTATAACATTTTGCATTGAAATAAATATAAATATACTATACTATAACACATTGTGATCTGTGAAATCCACTTCAATAACTTCACACTTGATATCTAGTTTTATCGCACTGCTTTGTAACCCGCGAACAAAAAAAATGATCAAAACATGATTTATAATCCTCTCTGAACCCCGATAATAAGTAGCCTGATTTACAATAGATGAAAATCCAAAAACGAGTACGTAAAATCAATATATTATTTACTTACTTCGTACTGATCCAAGATATCAATATTTATATCACCTGTAAGAACTTCACCGTTTGAGTAGTGTATCAATTTCTCCAGATCCGCCAGAAAGTCGGATTTTCACAAAAACGGTAAATCCTCCCAAAAAGTAATATACTTATTATTTTGTAGTTTTATTTGTACACTTGCACAGCATTTGCTGAAATCATTGAAAATTCTTTACTAGATTATTGAACGTCATCCCGATCGTTCATTATCTATCGACTAATTTCGTATTCATATATCTCCGTTAAAATAATAATATCATATGTGATAGATCGTTGCTGTAAAACATGAAAAAGTCGTCATAATGCCTGCGCAGATTTCTCACGCTTATTAATCCTCTTAATGTTTTTAAATTCATTTTAGAACACAAACGGTCAAAAGTATATTCGCATTATTATCAACATTACCACATATTCCCCATCCGTAACAGTAGTTTTATCAGACCGCGCGAACATATATAACTAATCGATAACAGAAATTTATAACTATTTAGAAACAAAAACTTATATCAAGAAAAGAAACTTAGAACTATCCTAAACAGTATCGAGAACTAACTCCTCGCCGTTGAAACCTTCAAAGCGATCGCATGATCTATATATCCGTATAACTTGACTTCCGATTTACGAACAAACGCTTTACATTTTTTTTTAATCCGTACGAATTTATAACCAACGTCCCGTAGTTCTCTAGCCTGCTTGTAGATCCTGGAATTCAGTGAAGTTAGATGCTCATTTATATAAATTGCACCGCTATCCGTTACTCCGCTTGCATCCAGATTCATTTTGATCATATTCGGTAATAATCGAATACTCTTCCGCTTTAACAGTTCATTTTTTATGGAACGACGACAGAATTTCACTACTATCGAATTTAAGTCTGGTAATAACGTGAAAGCATATTACCGCGACCCCAATATTTTTCACAATTTCTACCACATTTTCATGCCGCCTGTAAGATACATCGATAATGTTATTATGACGAGTGCACTGCTCACAATTATCCGCCCGTTATTTTAATTCCGCTTCTTTAAATTAGCAACTTCGTTCTTTAAGGCGATCATTTCTTCTTTACATCGTTTCACTTCAGGCAAAATCTCGTCAAATTTGGCACCATTATGCTCAATTGTTTCAAGAACAACCTCTTTCAATTTTATCTGTAACGGAGACAACTCGGATTTAATATGCCTACCGCTTCCTCTAATAATGGCGAGGGTGATAAATGTCTGCGTTACATGATGAACATCTCCAAGTCGTCTTTACATTGGCACTTTTACGCTTCCACGTAGCGCGCCTTAAGTCCGGCACAATCGTAAAAAAACGGCCTAGCTAACGCAGCAAAATCCCCATATGCGGGCAAAGCTTTTCTACACGTAGTATAACAAAAAGTATTCATTGCTTAACGAGTGTCGCTAACCTAAAAGCGTGCGATAATATAGTAACGGCGAATGCGAACGCTGTAACATTAAATGAATTGCAGTTGACGTGCATCAAAAATTGTAAATAAATCGCGACCCGGTAAAAATTTTCAAAAAGTAATTTTAAAATCGAAATCCTCGATAAAATTTATAATGAATTTGTATATATTTTAAAAACCCTCACGGTTATTAGCAGGCGACCACCAGAAATAGAGCAATTTGATATACGTCCGAGAAATTGTAAATCTGATGGATTCACGAAGATAAATAAAAGATAGGAATAGTCGAAAATACCGGAAATCATAAAGAAATAAATAATAAATTTTAGAATAGTAAAAATTGCTCGGTAAGAATGATACCAGACGATTGAGTATCTACAGGATAAAGATAGACTCCGGGACATGCATCGCGAAATCAAATGGATGTTGAAATAACAAAAGGAAAACCCATCATATAGTAGAAGAACGAGCAGAACTGCTCTCAAACAAAGAGGAAATTGAGGAAACCGGGATTAAATATGTCAGCAAGTTATATAAACATAACGAACGGCACTAGAACCTAAAGTTGCTCGTGTAAATAAAGTTCAAGATAATTAGAATACGCAATACGGATGGCTAAAAAAAAAAACAAGGCGGTTAGCGCAGATCGAATTCCGTTAGAATTAATAAATGCGTGCCACGTAAAAATAAAATAATGTTATGTGAAATGTTCTATACGATATATCGGACTGGTGAAATAACGGAACAGCTGCAAGTGTCAATATTTATACGCATTCCAAAAATAATTAATAACGGAAATGTTCAGACTTCTGCACAATCAGACTGATTAGTCACATTTTGAAACGATAATAAACTGAAGAATTGGAAAGTAAATTGGTGAACATGAACAACTAGATGAAACCCTAAAATTTTTACTGCTTTTGAATCTAGTAGACAACTATACCGATTTACTATGATTCCATGTGGTGTTGCTAATGGAGTTGTCTGCTTTTAAAGAATCATTGAAAAAAAACAATTCACACATACGGAGAAACATACGTACATTTGCAAGATATGATAATATGCGTGAAAAGTAAAGTTGACCATAATAGAAATATCCAAAATTTCATAACGGCAGTAAAGAAGTACAGCTTAACACTAAATGCCTATTGTACGATATGAAGAATAATCAAAAATCTGCTCCAGAAAGGGAGTATGTTTAAAGAAATTTTCAGTAGGAAAACAATTTATACCGGATAAAATAATAAATTTTCTAGTAACAAGGTTCCTGTTCCTCTTATCCTTTGGGCAACGGTCTTTTAGCATGATACAATGAAATCATTTGGAAATCAATAAACTTCTCCCGACGCGGGCAATGCTTTATTCTATGTTTATTATTGTATACTGTTAGAAATGCAACTATGTGTGAAAGAATTTTTATGCATCTACATCGAACGTAAAACACACGATGAAATAAAGACGATCCAATAGTATATAACTACTAGAAGCAAATCTAGAATCTGACGGTTTCACCTGCTTATATATCGGAGACTGAAAACACAGACAAACCACAAGCCAATTGTGAATAAATAGAGGTGCTCATAGTCAAATATTGCAGTCAGAAATAAATTTTTACGGACAATTAGGAATATAGAAGTCGGAAAAGATTTGTAACCAACATTATCGCTAGCAGAACGTGTTGATTAAAATAAGGACATAATTGTTTCCCCCTATTGTTTTAATAGATTATATTTTCAATTATACTTTATAAAACATTTTACCAATTTTTTTCACATTACATTTCAAAAATTTTTCTGTATAATCCTTAACGACGTCTACTTCTTCAAATGTTTCGACAATTTTTAGCACCTTAAGACTAGATCATACAAAAAAATTTATTTTTGTTTTATGTTTTTAAATGATAAATTTAAAATAATTCAATTAAATTAAAATTACTGGTGGATATGTATATATATATATATATATATATATATATATATATATATATATATATATATATATATATATATATAAACATCTGCTTCAAATAATAACGTTTTTATTTTAAAAAATTCTGTTAATTCTTAACATATTTTATTTAAGTATATATATAAAATTGTTTCCCCCTATTGTTTTAATAGATTATATTTTCAATTATATTTTATAAAACATTTTACCATTTTTTTTCATATTACATTTAAAAAATTTTTGTGTATAATCCTTAACGACGTGTACTTTTTTTAATGTTTGGACAATTTTTAGCACCTTAAGGCAAGTTCACACAAAAAAAAATTATTTTTGTTTTACGTTTTTAAACGGTAAATTTAAAATAATTTAATTAAATTAATTACTGGTGGATATATATATATAAAAAACGCATCTGCTTCAAATAATAACGTTTTTATTTAAAAAAAAATACTGTTAATTCTTAACATATTTCATTTAAATATATATATAAAATTGTTCCCCCTATTGTTTTAATAGATTATATTTTCAAGTGTATTTTATAAAAAATTTAAAAAATTTTTTCATATTACATTTAAAAATTTTCTGTATAATCCTTAACGACGTGTACTTTTTTTTAATGTTTCGACAATTTTTATAGTTCGCACAAAAAAAAATTATTTTTGTTTTACGTTTTAAAAACGGTAGATTTAAAACTAGCCAATTAAATTGATTACTGGTGATTGGAAAATTGTTATACCGAATCTGCTTGTCGGTGGTATAAAAAGTTTGATTATAAATACGTCGTCATGTTTAAATTACTCGTAATTTGAAACAATGAAATTAAATTAATTAGTGGTCATTTGAATATTGATATACCGAATCTGCTTGTTAGTGGTATAAAGTTTTATTAATACGTAGCATCATTTTTATATTGCTCGTCATCATGTTTCGTCGATCATTTGATGAAAATATCGCTTATTTCGGAAACGAAGTGAACGTATACAGCAGTAGCAGTGTATTATTTAGTAGCGAAGACGAAATTGAGGTAAGTATTGAAATGATAATTTCCTTGAAAACAGTTTATTGCTTTTATGTATAAAAATAAAAAATGAATAAAATTTTACCAGTAAATAACGTAATGTTAATTAAAGTAAAGCTACGTTGTCTGAAGCTTTTTTTTTACGAATAAATCGTTTTATTGTCCCAACTCTGTGGTTATTGATACTTTTTGCTAAAATTTATAAATATTTTCATCGTTTTTCAATCATTTCTACCGGCTTAGGTACATATATTTTTTATTGGTATTTTGTATTTTACATTATAATAGTTTTTATCGTCACGAATTTCATTGTTTCCTTTTGTTCATCTTTAATTCAGTTACCAAATCGTTATTCTTTTAATTTAAAGGTTTTAAATGGTCATAAATAACGTGTAATCGTTGAACGATATACTACGTTCCGATCGTTACGCTCAATTATACAATAAGGAACTTGAGTTGTATAGATTTATGTTTACTACGATAAATTTGTTTTTAGTGATTATTAAGTTATCATAAATGGTTGATAATATGTAAACTCTTTTAAACTTCAAAACGCGTCTAATTTATTTTTTCTTTTACCCGTATTATTATGATGTAAAAGGCGGTTTACACCGTATATTATTTTCCTGTCAACATTGTGCTTTTTGTAAAAAACAAACATTTCCGTATGTGTGCAATAAGTATTTTACGAAAAATATCTATTATTTATGTAGTTGAATTACTCGGTAGATAAACTTTACCGTTTTAAAGCCATTTCGGCGAGATACGATTAAATTTTAAATTAAATTTGATTTTAATTGTTGCGAAATGTAGCGTTCTAAACGTCCAGATCCACTTGTCCGAAATTGTAGATGCTGTTTTTATTGTATGCCCAATTTCGGATATGACATCACTGATCAGCCGTTAAATTTGCCTCAGGTATAATATGTTATTTTATATTTAGAATTTGTAGAAAATATTTATGTATAGTGAGATAAATGCGACGAAAAAAAAGCCTAATGTTAAACGAAAAAAGAAAAATGCCGGTTTATTCGTCTATTTTTCGAAGCATTAATTAATTCATCTTTATGCAATAAAATTTCGAAAAGTTTTTTTTAACAAAAATTATAAAAATTTTTTGAATGAAAGTGCTAGTTCGAATGCATGCTATATTCTACCGCTATGTGCTTACATTCGTACGCATTATGATAGAAAATAATGGAATGTCGAGATAAGATTTTCCTTGCAATATTTTTATGAAAAATAATGTTTCGGTATCGATGATTTGAATTTTCTTATAGACGATTAATAATTGGATTATGAGGCCTATTTCAACAAGCTATAAACAAGCCATTGTCACGCTGGATGGGACCATGCTATTTTTGCTGACTGAGAACATAGAAGTAGAAATGTCCCTAGATAAAGCTATTTTGATAAAACACGTCAAAGTAAGTTTAGCATGACTATAATTTGACAGCTATTCATTTGAATATATTATTACGACTTACCAAATAACAATGTCGTTTGTATTCGCATTAATTATTAAGTAATTAGCTAAGCTAATGTTGTTAATGATTAACTTTCTAGCTAAGGTTATGAGTTAAATAATATTCTCTTAAACTCGTTCACTGTAACACGCCGTTATGTTGGATTGTTATTAGTTTTCTCATTTTTGCTGATTTTGACGTTTTAGCACTTTATTTTATATTACTCGCTTCTTACTATAAGTACAAATTTTGTATAATTAAAGGCTAATATTTCTAAACATTATGATAATAAACGTTGATAACTATACGACAACTAATCTTATTTACGTCTCAACCAATATATATATATATATATATATACCGATTTCGTTGTCTTACAAAATAAAATATTTATACTAGATATTGATATACTGACAGATGTTGACGAATAATTTTTTGTCCTTATCTTAAACTTCATTAATTCCTTTTTCAATTAGCTACTAGATTAAAAATACTTCACTTTAACAATCCCGGAACATTAAATTTTAAACTTGTTAATTTAGATTCCACACTTTCGTCTAGATATCAAAAAATGATTATATATATCTTTATCGTAAGTAGCATAAATTACAAAACACACAGATACGTGTAATCACGTATTCGTGATAAATGTTATACTAAAAACTAATCAATTCCGATTGATGTTCTGAAGAATGTGATTTAATTTTTTCTGCACTTACAGATCATTTTATATAAATGATTATGTTTCTGCAGAAAATATTACTCCCATTAATAATAAATAATAATCGCGTACGGGTGTTTGAACACAAATAGACGTAATGAACGACTTTCTTTATTAAGATTCGGCAAGAAAAGCTAATATTTCAAGCCACAAATATATGATTCGAATTCTGATTATATATATATATTCATATATGATATGCGTGTTAATTTTACAGGAAAGAATATATTTAGGCATAAATAATGACACATCTGTCGTATCTTTATATCATCCTATGGGATATGTTACATACAAGACTGATTACACTCAAGTAATGATATATGACAAAGAAAAAGGAAACAAGTAAATATATCATACCAGTTATTAATGCTTGTTCGCTATATATATTCTATAGTATTTTTTTTTCAATCAGGTGTGTAGTTATTAGTTGTTATTATATACATTTTAATAAATGCACTATAAAAATACAATAATCGTAGTTATATTTACTTAGCCCTTTCAGTCATGATGGCTACAATTGTGTACATCAAGTTTACAGTCATTTGTGTGAGACTGCATTAAATATTTCCATTCAACTTCGATGGTAGCCATACTATCTAAATATAATGCAATAGTCGCTGGCTCTGTACAATTATAAGAAAGCCAAAAATAAAATTTTTTCAGAACAGTGTTTTTATGTTTACATTTTTATGAGATAGTGATGAGTTTAAATTTAATTTTTAAAGTAAATATTCCTATTTTTCCGCGTTTTTTGATTTGATATTTAATTTTTGATTCCATTCCGTGGCCTTCAAATATTTACATTGCATTTTAGGTAAGTTGTTTCAGAAATACTGTTTTTTAATTTTTGTTGTTACAAATGTAACCATTGTGTCTGAAATTATATATAACCTGCATATTATCATTTATGACTAAAATATCTATAATTTTGTTTTCCAGATTTACAACATGTTGTCAGATAGAGATATTTTTAACATTATAAATGCTAATGTATCAGATATTGATGATAGTAGTTCAGAGGGAGAAAATGAACTAGATCAGTACATTGATGTTACAGAGGTATGTATTTATTTTTGAAAATATAGAACCCAGATTTTATAAATCCGATAAATATGATATTATTCGACTATTTATATCTGTAAATATAACAGTATATAACTAAATACATAATGACCTAATGTTATATTATTAAAATTTATAGACAGTCGATGATGAAATGGTTGAAGTTGGATTCGATGTGGAAGAAAACATTGTTCATGAAGACCTAGACATAAGTGAAACCATCACTGATCCTTTTCAGCATATTCCTTTACGTAAAAAGGGAACTGTGAAGTGGAGAAAAGTTGATAATTTTGTGTGCAACGTAGAATTGAAAAGTAAAGCATTGACGGTATAGAATTATTATTGCCCAGCAATATACATAGTTTTCACTTGATAATATTATTAATTTGTTTTTATTATAATTATATTATCATTTTCTATTATAGTTTTTTTATTTTATGATATTGTAAAATTATGAAATTAAAATACTTTTTCATTAATTTTATTGGAATTGTTTGTAATGTATTGCAATTTAGACAGTGATTAAAAAATATAATTTAATATAAAATATTCCTTTAAGGCACAATGGCTACATTTATGTACATCTCATAACTTTTGAATGGGGGGAGGTATCAAGACAAAATAAAGTGTTATACAATCCTTGTAAGCTGAATAATTCACATGTTAAATTTCAGAATCTTCCATCTTGTACATGATGAGTGTGACTGAAAGGGTTAGAAACAACATTTTTCTGTAGTACAGATTCCTTAAATCAAACTTTCTTATACGAAATACAGATTTTTATAATTCATCTAAATATAAAAGTATGTGTAATTTTTCAGATTGTTTAAACTACGATCGGATTCTATAGAATTTGTTACAAGTAATAGGAAGTCAACTTTTCGTCTAAATCACATCGGACTAAATAGTACGACGATGAGAAAGTTAGTTTTTATGTGCAGCGATCCTGAAGAGGTATTCTATTGCGGTTGTATTCATGGACCGAATTTGATAGAAACATGCACGCAATTTATTGATGCCGGACATCTTTCATCATCTTCGGAATGTATTTCCTGGATTATCAATAAAGTCAAAATTAAACTAGAAACAAGCAAATCAGTTCGGTAAGATACGTTTATATTTATAAATTGCTTATAAGTTTTGAAATTCAGAGTTACATAAGTTTCTGATTATTTTGTTTTTATCGATTATTTTAAATTCTTTAATTTATAAACTCGTAAAAGTCTTTCAACATCCGTGTATTTGAGTTTTACTCAAATTTTCGTTTATATTAATCTCATAACTACATAACTAGACAAGAGACAACTCTTAATCAATGATTGTTTTTTTTTTTGTTTTTTTAATTTATGGTAAAAATTTTTCAATTGTGAATTTGAAATTAATTTACGTTAAGCTAATTTTTAAAATCAGTAATTCATAACTGGTACGTAATGTAGATAATTATATAGCTTTGTATATTACTTTTTCTACTTAAATATTATACTTTTTGTTCTAATTTTTTTTTCTTAAACTTTTCGAATATAAACGGAAAAAAAAGTAGATGTTAGAGATACGTGGATGAATAGCTTTATATTCCATATATTAAGGATGGAGAAAAAGTTATCAAAATATAATTTATAGAAGATCATTAAAATAGTACCTGGTAACATAGCAAACTTTGTAATTAGTTTTGATCGTTCAATGAACGTTTCAAAAGTTTTCTTTATTAAACTTTCATTAGTAACGTGATCAGTATACATCTGTGAAGCGAATCCGGACCGTACAATCAATTTATGTATAATTTTTCGATATTAGCATTTAAACTTTAATTTTTGTACTCAGTTGCGTTCAAAATGATCTGTTTGATGTTCAAGTGGCGTTGGTAGTGGGCTAGTTGACTGGAGTGAGTGGTCTGTTTTAATTGCACAAAAAGTATGTGCAGACAATTCATTGTCTATAACTCGGATATGATTTAGGCAATCAAAATTGTAAAATGGAATGATATAACTGCTTGAAGCTGCTATTTAATATTGTTTCAATTAGTTACGATACGATATTTATTAATATGTTATTTTGCTTTTAAAGATATTTTATATTACGAAACTTTCATTTCCAGAATAACTGACGAACAATGAAATGTAGGGTTAGAATGTCACACATTTAACTATGAATGGAGTGGAATTTTTTTGTATTATGCAATAATCAAACAGTGTGTTGCTATTTGTAATTCGAGCGCGAAAGTTTTAAAAGAATACACACTTGAGAAGATAACCCAATATGCAAGTTATGCAAAAAATTTAAACGAATCAAGCTGAAAACAACAAACCACTGATCTAGTAGTAAAATTTATTCAACAGCAAAATATATCTTTAAAATAAAATCGCTTACAAGAATCTGTTAATGAAGCATCTTTTTTTTAGTTACAAAATATGTTATGTGAAAAATGTTTTTCTGAACTCTTGGTAAAAATGTTGTGACATGCCATGTCTTGAAGTTAAAAAGAATTTGAAAATATACGCCAGTCTTGGTGAACTATTACTAGAAGAATATAACATTCAAATGTTTATATAAATATTTAAAATCGGTCTATTTTTTAGCATGAACAAAAATTGCAATAGAAAATATACTCTTCGGTTTCCAGTTTTCGTTAAAGCTATCATTAAATATTTTTAAATTTCGTAGAATGTTCTATCAATTGTTCTAATGAAAGGCATTACAAAAGAGGATCTTTTGAGAGATAGATTGAAAAGTGTCACTAAACATGATCAGAGTTATTATTTTATTCGACTCGTCAAACGCTTTAAAGATAAACTTTTCGAAATCGATCCAAATCGTTAAATTATATCATACACTGCATTCTTACGGAAAAATATTTTCAAAATCGATTATGTTACACTTGTATAATTAGTGAATCGTCTGCGATAAAAAAGATTAAATCGTAGGTATTTTATTGATCTTGAAGAACTAAATACAAGTTACTATCATAATAAAATTCATTGATTAAGTTTGGGTGACCGTTTAGATCCTTTATGAAGTAATAAAAATATTTTGAATACTTAAAATAATGAAGATTTTCCTGAATTCTTGTATCCCGATTGGATTTGTGACTTAGGGTATTTCATACATTGAGCAAATTAACACATTTTTATATGGAATAAGTTCATTTTCTCATGATTTAGTACAAAAATTGAAAGCTTCTAAAATGAATCTGAACTTTTTTTTCCTGCAAACCCTGTTCAATATAAGTCTGATCATTATCCAACACTACAGACCATATCTTTAGGTATTTTGAAAGAAAAGATTCAAACATTTAATAAAAATTTCGTTCAATGATGGATTTATTCGATTGATTCAAGAAGTTGATATTTTATATGTTCGGAATTTATGTTGATGTTGCCGTTAATATGCAGTTAAAAATAATTAATGTGAAATATGAAGGTAGCAAGAAAAAGTTGAAGGATGAAAAATGTGTAAATTTAGGAAAACTTGCCAAGGTGTATTTAATAATTTTTGCTCAACTTGTATTTGTGAATTTTTCTTTAGATGAATCTTAAAATAATTCAAATAAAAACCAAATTGAATAATTTAGAGGCTTATTTATTTAGTCATTTATGTGTAAATTTGAGTTGTTATTAAATATTAATTATATATGTAATTTTCTATCCCTCTTAGTAAATTTTCGGAATGTTTTGAATTCAACCTTATAAAATGTAAAAATGCCGCTAAATTAAATTTTGTTAATTTAAACAGAAACCATATATCATAATTTTTTATTTGAAATTTATTGTATAAGTATAAAATTTGTATTAATTTTTTTTTTTTAGAGTTTACAGGGACTATGGAAAGTCCAATTTAGAATGGTCGAGAACGGATCGTGTTGTTTTAAGAAACCAGGATTTTATTGTTGTGCGTCCATGGGATTTCGCAATCATTTATTTGTCCGAGCCGGTCCATGCCAATTGTATTACAATGGGGAAAACGTCACGATCAAATATTATAACAAAAAGATCGTATGCAAACAAAATGATGTTGTTTCCCAACAATGACTGTTTGCATGCTTGCCTATCGTGTATATTTAAAATTATTTATGCCACTTAAAAAACACCCGTTTGATTATATATATAAATTATGTGTCACACACACACATACAAATTATAACTATGTAAATTCCATTTGTTTTTTACTTATAATTTTATAATGCGTATAAACTCAGGTTGAGTATGTTAAAAAGCTTTTTTCAGACAATATTTATTTAGTAAAAATGTGCAAACGTTTTTAATTTTATGTTATACCCGATAGTGTTGCATTTTTTTGATTACCTTACATATGTAATATTTAATTAAAGATATACAATTGTGTAATTTGTATGATTAAGATGACGTTTGTAATAAATGTAAATAAATTACCGAATCGAATAAAATCCAGTTCTTATTTTTTGTTTCTCTTATTTTATTATTTAAGAAGCAGAAATGATATATCACGAAGTAATTTTGTTATACATTTTATATATTTATAGTAATAAAAGCTTCTAGATATTATCATTTTATTTTTATTTATATTTAGAAGACAATAAGCAATATGTGCATAATTCAAAAATATACGTTTTTCAGTAACTCCCGATAACTTTCCTTTTCTGAATTATTTATTAATAATAGCATAGTCTAAACAGCTAAAGGTTTTTAAATACGTGTGTATTTAACTATTTTTCCTGACCATAATTCATAAGGAATTTGGTTATTTATCGCTCTTGTTGGTGTTTTATTTAGTGTAAACACAACATGATATAGTGCTTCATGCCATAATTTTTCATCTACTCCCGATTGTATTACAACTGCTCGGAATTTTTCTTTCATTCGTTCTCCAATGCCATTTTGTTGTAACGTGTAAGCTGTTTTTCATAATAGCACCATTATTTGACATAAAACTCAATATATATTTTCATTTGCGTATTCTCCTCACCCATCCTTGTCGCGAGTAAACATTTTAATGTTTCGTTCAAATAAAATTTTTGCTACTTTTTCGAACTTTACTGAAACATCATAAACACCATTTTTGGTTTTTAGTAGATATGCCTTAACATAGTGAGAATATTCATCGAGAAATGTTACACAATATTTATATTCACTATCCTTTTAGATTTCACATAAGTTCGAATGAAATGATTGTTTTGCATATTCCTGTTTAGTATTTTTAAAGCAAGGTTTAGAAAATTTTGATTTAATGCATACTTCGCAGTTGTTCACTTCATCATTAGAAAATTTTTGAAGTTTTTTCCTTTTAAATATTGTAAAACGTGATTACCGACATCGTTCAATTTACTATGCCATATTTGTGAATTTACAATATTTTTAGTTGATAATTTTAGTAACTATAATCCACAGTTATCGTCTAATGTAAAACTTCTTCAAATTCTATTGCTGTAAAAACTACACATTTGTTGTTATTTTTAAAAAGAACATTATATCCATTCTGAATCGCAGAAATTACATTTTTTCTTAAATTTGAAACGTTACATTTATGAAACGTAGTGGATTATCAATATCAACAGAACCTATACCATAAGCCATTAACGAATTTTTTTTTCATCTGCTACTTCTACTTCAGGATTTTCAAACTTTTTATAATTTTTCAAAAAGTTTTTATCATTGACACTGTAGTGTGTTGCTCCTGAATCAAAAATAAATTATACACGTTTAAAATTCACTTTGTCTTTATCCAACCGCTTTGACATTACAGATCGTGTGTGTTGTTGTTTTTTTTTTAAAAAAAATGCTTTTATCCTTCTGTTTTACAAAAACTTTTCAAAATAACTAGAAATATTCCAACATTTTCTATTATAAATAGTGAAATTAATTGTTAATAAAAATGAAATTATAATCGAAATGATTTAAATTTGGTGATTAAAATGTAATATAACGTTATGCCTTTTCTGTCTATTTAATTTCATCCAACTCTGTCTTGCGCCTTTTGCAACCAGTGTTTCCCGGCTACGTTTCATGTGTATCGTACCATCTTGTTGTTGGTTAACCCTATGTTCTTTTTCTGTTTATCGGTCACTATTGTATGACTCGCTTTGACCATCTGTTGTCACCTTCTCGGGCTGCAGATCCAAGTCAGTTTCACTTTCTTTCAGTCACCCGCTCTTCTACGTCGTTATAACTTCGTCTGTTCACGTGTCCACGAGTTTCTGATCCGATCTCATGTTTACGCAGCATATACAAGGATTGGGAATATACATTGTATAATTTTCTTTTCGGATTAATCGGCATTTGCTTGTTTCGAAATATTCCGCTTAATTTCCCAAACGCAGCCCAAAACAGATATTCGCGATATTTCCTTTTTCTTCATAAAATTTTTTATATGTTATAATTTTTGGATCTAAATATATTTATTTACTTGTTTTATATCCCTACATAGCCATTATTTTCGTTTTTTACAGGCTGATTTTAACTCTATTTTGCTGGAATGTAGATTTAGGTCTGTCACCATCGTCTGTAATTATTTTGCACTTGAACTTATCAATACTACGCCATCGGCAAGCCTTAGCTGATTTAGATATTCAACATCAATTGACTCCCCCTATTCCTTATGCCACTTACCGAAACTCGTTACTGCCCTCTCCATACTGCAAGTGTAATATATAGAATATGAAACGCTTTAAATAGTCGATAAATATAATAGAAATTTAAATTTTTGTAATTTTGATTAGAACATTTCTTGTACGGCCAGTTTCTTCCAAATTTTCTGCAATTGCGTTTCATTGTTTATTTACTTTTCGATCGTTTAGTCTGGTTTATGTAGGTTTGTATTCTAAAAAAATATCGTTAATTAGTATTACCATCGTTTTATTTGTATAATTAATAAAAACGAACATTATTGATTGTATTAAAAGATGATATTAACCAATTTTTTTTACAACATGTTACCATTTTGTTTCATTGATTGTCTTTCTCTTAATTTTGTATTACGTTATGTCTTTCGTTTAATTTACTGTATATTGAAAAAAATTTTTTACGCATTTAATTGTAATTATTTGGTATTTAAATTTAATTCCACCCAATTACCATAAATTTCCGCATTTAAAAATTAATATTTCCTATTTTATGCATAATTTTTGTGAATTGTATTTATTTAGATTTATTTCGGCCGAAAACCATCATTTCATACATAATAATGGGTTTTATCAGGCAATAGGTATATCTAAATATGTAGAGAAAATTAATTATTGCGCAATCTCAATTGAGTCTCTTTGATTAATTTTATATTGAATTCAAAAAATCTCATTTTCAAAACGAACGTTTCAAAACGACTTATTCACAATGAAATTTTTAGGGAAGTGAATTAAATTGAATAGGCTAAATGAGTGAGATGTGTATATATAGGCGTATTACTGACATGCACACACATATACATATATAATATATATATACAAACAGTGTGTACATAATATTATTCTAGTGTAACGTCTGCAAATTTCACCTTTCGTCACACGCACATCACTAAAGTAATCTCAAGTAAGTTTATAATTTACGGGCTTGCATTTAACGCCTGCAAATAACCCATTCCGACACCTGCACTTCTTTCAAAGTAATATTCAAAAAACGTATGCTTATTATTTTAATGTAACGCCTGCAAACATCATCTCCGACACCTGCACATCACTAAAATAATCCCGAGTAAGTTTATAATTTGCTGGCTTTTATTTTAACACATTTAACGCCTGCAAGTAATATATTCCGACACCTGCACATCTTCCAAAGTAAATCGAGTATTCTCAAAATTTGCAGGCATTTAAAAATAAATATTTTTAACAGCTAGAGGTTGTACTAATTTTGTCCGTTATAGTATCATAGCGAGAAGTATATTGTTACCCGTCAACATCATTGAAACCTCTGATCTATATATAAGCAGTATAATTCCGACTATATGATTACAACTATATGATTACTATTGTGTAATCCATTGCTGCATCCTAAAATGATCGGTTGAGGAAAAGTCGCTTTTACATGGCGCAGTTTTGCATACCATAACGATTTAAATCGCTCCTATAGCAGGGAAAAGCCTCTTGCAAAAAATCACTGTATAAAAAAAATGGAAACAAATCAGAAAACCCAAGTCGTTTTGCCCATAACATCCGCTCATTAGCATGCTCCTAATTAGCAGTAAAATCGCTTTAGCATAACGCAGCTTCGCTGGGGACAATAAAATATACAGGCCGGTTTTGCTTAAAATCGTGCTGATTAGCATACAGGCTGGTTTTGCTTAAAATCACACCAATTAGCAGCAAAACCAGCCTGTATTTAGCCGCTTCCTTTCAGAAGATGAATCATTTTCATTTTTTATGATATATTTTATATCTGTTGAATCCCCCACTTCTTAAATCCTAAAGGCATATATATTTCTATATATATAATATGTTGGAATTCATTGGTATATAATATATATGATGTTGAGTTTATTGGTCCAGATATATATATATATGTATATATATATATCTATCTATCTATCTATCGATAGATTATATAACCTGATGATCATGTGATCCCGCAACTTATTTTTCATACGCACATTTGGGAGCTTTGGAAACTCAGTAACGAGCAGATACTCAGTAATGACTTTGCTTCTTCCATCGTTTTTTGATGGGGCAATATAGTCGGAATTAATGCTACTTATATATAGATCAGAGGTTTCAATGATGTTGACGGGTAACAAAATACTTCTCGGTATGATACTATAACGGACAAAATCAATACAACCTCTGGCTGTTAAAAATATTTATTTTTAAATGCCTGCAAATTTTGATAATACTCGAATTACTTTGGAAGATGTGCCGGTGTCGGAATATATTACTTGCAGGCGTTAAATGTGTTCAAATTATAAACTTACTCGGGATTATTTTAGTGATGTGCAGGTGTCGGAGATGAAGTTTGCAGGCGTTACATTAAAATAATATTAAGCATACGTTTTTTTAATATTACTTTAATGAAGTGCAGGTGTCGGAGTGGGTTATTTGCAGGCGTTAAATGCGTTAAAATAAAAACCCAACTTTCTCGAGATTACTTTTCATTATGAAAGAGAAGACAGTTTGAACTAATATTTGTTGTACTATCGTGGCTACTTCAATGACGGTGCACATGTAAAAATCAAAGTGAGACATCAGTTGCTACCAACTATTACTACGATTTTTCGAACATACAATACGTGCAAACGAGCTGGAGAAACTGATGCTGCAGAAAAAGATCAATGGAAAAAGGAAGAAAGGTAGACCGATGCCATTATATCGTTCAAATCGCGAAAATGGGTAGAATCGATATACAACGAATTATTAATCTAACGCGGGTGACATTTTTTGACTTAAATATTATTTTTTATCGTTTCTACAAAAAATCCAATAACAATGCACATCAATTCGATCTACTACATAAAAATTCTAATAAAGGAAACGAAAGACAACCACTAAAATACACGAACAATTTCTATAAAATTAATCGAAGAGACTCAATTGAGATTGCGCAATAATTAATTTTCTCTACATATTTAGATATACC
>CM065054.1:14284888-14339888 GCA_032883995.1 Coronaproctus castanopsis
GTAATCCGCTGCTCAGCAGTCAATCGATTGTATGTTCCGACTGCATTCCAGTCCTTAACGCTCCCTACGATGTTTTCAGCCACGATCAGCACCCAGTAGCTAAAGAAGTAGTAAAGTTGGCGATAGCAGAACCAAATCGAATTACGGTTTTCATGTGGATCCCAGCTCACTCTGGAATTCATAGGAATGAACTTGCAGATTAAGCGTCAAGGGAAGCTGCTTTATTTCATCTGTTCTTAACATTCCAGTTTCAGCATCCGACATGAAGAAACACATAAAAAATGGACTTCAAATAGAAAGTGGCAACTGACATCACAAAGAAGACCGTTTTCTGAGCACCATGCATAAATTCGGGTTGTGTTTTCTTGTAGTACTTTTTCTCCAATGTTTAGGTTTTTGCAGTTAACAAATATTATAATGTCATCGGCGAACAAGGAGCATCACACTCTAGTGACTGGGAAGATCTTTAATTGCGATATTAAATAGAGTAGGGCTCAGGATAGATCCTTGAGGTACTCCATTTGCTAATGGGCGCAGAAAGCATGAGTGTGTCCCCGTCCGAATAATCAATTTTCGGTCGAATAAGAAGTTGCTCATGAACTATGCTAAATCGCCTCTGATTCCCTAATTGCTGAGCTGTATCGTAATCTTTGACCTAAGGACTCTGTCAAACGCTTGAGTAAGATCGAAAAATACTGCTAATAGATGGCATTTTTGTCACGAGGATTCGACTATTGTGTTTTGTAAAATATGCAGTTGATGTAGTGTGGAACGTCTCGTCCGCAAACCGCATTGAGAGTTGTGAAGTAAATTATTCGATTTTAGTATCCAGTTCAGGTGATACCACAGGACCGAAGTTAATGAAACCGATAGCTTTCTATAAGAGATGGGTTTTTATTATGTTGGAGGATAGTCGCCTATTAAGACGCTCGATTACTGAGATCATTTGCGTCTGTGAATACTTTATATGTTATGAATTAGGCCTGTAACTGCGAGGAATTTTAGGAGTTTTTCAATTATTTGGGGATTATTCTGTAATATTGTTCGTAATGTTTTATTTCTGAGTTTGTAAATATTTCTTGGCTTATCATATTGTTTACATTCTAATAGTACATGTTTTATTGTTGAGTATTACGTGTGGAGCAGCTTGGTGGAGGATCACCATTCAGCAAGTGCTGTGATGTGAACCTTGTGTTTTCTATATGCAATCTGGCTAATGCTACTTCTTCTCGTCTAATTTTTTGTGCCGATGTTATATAGTGTCCTAATTTTGGTTTAATCTGATAAAGGTGTGTGTGAATGCAGTAAGTTTCCCAATGTTTTTGATGTAGTTTTGTGATATGAATGTGTGCAAGTCGAACGTGTGTATGGAATTAACTGTATTTAGATCTATACGTTTTAGCTGCTATATCTACGGCGATTCGTTTCCTGCAATTGACGAGTGTGCCGGAGTCCATATAAACGCCAGCTGGTTGTTTGCTTTAGTTTATAGATAATATATTTTAGATGAATAGTGTCGGTGTTTGTAATTTGAATTTGGTGTTGCATATGTTGTAATGCGCTAAATGAGTCGGTACATATTAGATATTTATTATTGGATACGTTTTGTAATGTATTTTAAGGCTTTATAATTATAATTTCGGCTGTACAAAAGGGAGTTTCTGTAGGAAGATCAAAAATATAAGCTGTATATATATTCAGGATATTTTTCTTTGAGTATATCGTAGAATTTATATGATAAAAGTTCTGGAGAGGTTAAGTTTTTTTTTGTACTTAATTAATTCGGCGTTTATGATAACTGTTTCGTCCAAGTGGCAGTTTAGGAAGATTGTTTTAAATTTTGGGGTAATGAATATTGAAGTGTTTCCAGTAAATTATTCGTACGTTCTGCTAGGGATTTGCTTTTGGTTTATGTTTGAGATCGATTTGCTGTGTTACAATGTTATAGACCAGGTTAAGTGGACGGGAAAGTAATCTGGTGTGATATTTGATCATCAATATTTGCCTTCTGTGCTTAAGAGGTAGTATGTTTGCTTCCACGTGCAAAACTGTACTAGAGCTCGTATGAAAGGCTTTTAGGACTATTTTAAGGGCTGTATTTTGAATTGTTTTAAGGTTTTTTAATGTGGTATGAGAGGCGCTATCATATAGTATGCTACCATAATCTAATCTGCTTAATATATACGATTTATATCATTTTATTAGAGTTTCTCTATCCGATACTCAAGATGAATGATTGAGCAACTTCAACATATTTAGTTTTTGACTGCAGTACTGAATGAGATATGTTTTGTCTTGGATGGATAGAATGAGAAACCTTGCGATATGGTCGATTGATATAGATCATTTATGGTGTTTTGAAGTAAAGATTCGATAAATTTTAGTTTGCGATATCAATAATATATTGAAAGACCGTCGGCATAGATATAATAATTAACTGGAGATGGTATATATTGTTGGATATTTGTAATGGCTATTATAAATAATGCAGGACTAATTATAGAACCTTGGGGGGGTACCATTGTCTTGAATTTTTATATCTGATATATAATTGTTTAGTTTGACGCGAAATTTTCGGTTGTGTAAAAATTTGTTTATAAATATGGGTAAATTTTCCTTAAATCTCCATCGGTTCAGAGCTAGTAGTATTTGGTGCTTCCATAATTTGTCGAAAGCTTTTTCTAAATCAAAACTGACTACCGTCGTAATTTTATTATGTACTCTAAATTTTCTTGTATTTTAGAGGTTAGCTTAATCAGTAGATCTTGTGTACTTCTTTGTTTCCTGAAACCGAATTGTAAGGGATCTAACAATTTTTGGTTTTCTAGCTGCCAAATTAGTGTTATATTAATAATTTTGTTCTAGTAGTTTACACAGAGAGTATTTGTTAGCGAGATGGGTCTGTAGCTAGCCGGATCTAAATAATTTTTATTTGGTTTGAGCACTGGTATTAAATATTATGTGTTTTAGACATATTTGGAGTAATATTTCATGCGTCCCAATGAAAGCGTTTTTTTTTTTTTTTTTTTTTTTTTTGTATGTTTATATGAATATTGTTATAACCTGGTGCGGCTTCTTTGGTGTGTCTTATGGCTCTTGTTAACTCTCGTAGGTTGATAATCTCATTGTATGATTCAAAATTATTATTATTACTATTGAGTAGAGCGGGACCGCTGTAGGTCTGGGAGTTAGCCCGGCGAAACCCGACGACGAATTAATAAAAGAACAATATAGCACAATAGAAGAAAACACAACTTTTGAACTTTAATTTATATTAAAATAAATTTGGTTTCATAGATTAAGTATATATAATTAAGCTGTAGACCATTAACTCTATTCCGTTTTGTAGGGCCACCTTCGGGGTTTTTGATCTTAAAAAGTAAACATTGGATGTTGACTGGCGTATTATTTTTGTTTTGTTGAAGCGATTTTGTTATTTGAGAGAATTTAAAATGTTTTAAAATTATCGCATATTTAAGTATTGTTTAATTTAATTATTTACGCTGATAAAGAATGTTTTTATATCTTACAATATAAAGTTTATCGGATTTTTCAAAATGTGTTCATATAATATTTAGAAAATATATTTTTCGTTCAAACATAATTTACTAGAACAAGGTAAAAAATTGTTAACTCTTAAGGTGGCACTTAAAAAAATTTATTTCACAGGCCTTAAAGTTGTTTACTTTCCGTGTCCGGATAATTATTATGCATCGACCCAGTTTCGTTGCATTCGGCTAAGTCTCGAAGACTGCTGATCTATTAGCGAGCACTGTAGTTAGTGATCACAAGTTTTGATTTCTCCATATTTGCAATTATCGTCTTTTTCAATGTTCCATTTTTTTAAATTGGCCTTACATCGTGTTGTACTTGTAACCTATAAACAGAACGCCAGATCTTCCACGGTAAGTTGTGACCGTGCGGTAAAACTTCACTGTAATCATCATTACTGGCTGCATCGACTTCGTTCCACAGCTTAGCTATTTCAGACTTAGGGTGATTCGATAACATCGAAGTTGATTTCGGGAAACTTATCCTAGATTTCAGCCGACTGAGTGGAGCAGTGTGTCCAAATAGTGGATGCCTGTCGTTTGTCAATTAACAGGTACGTTTTGATGACACTACTTCTCGGCTTATTCTGGGCGGTGTGATTCCTGCCAAAGGGTAGATTTTGTGTACTTTTGTTGATTTGAAGCAACCTATTATTATCGTCGCTGTTTTAATGCCACACTTACTTGTTTTTTATGGCATGAGTTTCTCGATACAGGTACTGCATATTCGACTGCTGTAAAAAAAGAAAGCCAATGCTGTTACCCTTAATGTATGCGATTGCGCCCTAGAGTTAGATCCTGTTAATTTTCTGATTATATTGTTCCTTGCTGCGACTTTTTACCTTATAGAAATGCAATATCTTTTAAATGTGAGTGATCGGTCTAAGTGTACAGCAAGATATTTTGGCATATGCAATGTTTCAGCCTGTTCAGTTTCCTATTTGCATTGTAATTACGTAAATGAAAAGCTCACACTTGTGTTTTGATCAGGCTTTCAGTTTTCTCCACCGACTACAGTGTTATTTTCAGGATGCCTCAGGGCAGCATACTTGGACCAGCATTGTATGTAGTCTACGCGGCAGATATACCACGTTATACCGACACATTAATGTGTACATTTGCAGACGATATTGCATAACTGTCAAAACATGGAGATCCTGTTCAAGCTTCAAGAATCTTGCGAGTTAACCAACTTGAACCATGGTTTACGAAATGGCAAATTCATTTAAATGTCCGTAAATGTCATATTCACACTCAGAAGAGGGGCGTGTAGTCCGATATATATATATTAATAACGCAATTATTCCCAGCGCTGACCGTCGCCGCTATCTTGGCTTCTACATCGATAGCCGTTTGACATGGAGATATCATTTAACTGTTAAGAATCAGGAGCTACGCAGAAGATATACAGTACTGATGCGACTGTTTCATAAACGATGCAAATGAAATATCAAGAACAAAGTCCATCTATATAGAACTCTATTAAAACCAATTTGGTTGTATGGATCAGCATTATGGGGGTTCGGTGCAAGCCGTCAAATATAAAGCGCATACAATGCAAGCGGTGAAAAATCTCAAGGAAGATAATTAATGCCCCCCCCGTATCAAATGAAATCATCATCGGGGTTTATCAATAATAGCAGAGGTTGTGTGAAGACTAGATACAGAAAATTCCGCAAGCTAACCTACAGTAACAATGCCCTTATATCGAACTTGGCAGAACGTCAATTACAACAGAAGATTAAAGTGCCGCTGGCCTCGAGATATGTTGAACGCCTGAGATGTACATTGTTATCAGGAGCTCGTTAGAACGCTTCTTCTTACATTCTCGATAAGCTATGCTCATTCAGCAAACGCGCTTATTGTTTCTTTTTTAAGAATTAAAAAGAACATTTTTTTTCTAAATTTTGTTTTTAAATTTCTTTCCTAAATTATTTACAATGTGATATAGCACTATATATATGTAATTTGTAACGTAGTTTCTGTTATCCATCTATTCAGAGTTATCCGTCACAAGCCCGGTCCCGAGGGTGACAGATAAAAGAAGTTCTACTGTACAATAAAATCCGCGCCGTGAACAAAGTAGTATGTTAAAATTTATAATAGAAATATTTACAGATGTATAATAAGTAAAAGAAAATAATACATACTCGATGGCTTTCGATGTAGCCACCGCGGCTCGATGAAATTAATCGCATAGTTTCCGTATGTTATAAATCTTAAGATATACCACTAAACCAACAGATTTAAATAAACTGTATTGCCGAATATTAGCGATTTCCTAAAATGCAAAAGAAAACAATTTTTTGTTAGAAATATGTTGGCATACACCACAGAATTTCACAATATTTTCAATAATACCACAAATATTATCATTATTTTTTTAATTTATTAAATTGTTTATTTAAAGCCGAGCTTTTAAATTAATTACGAACAATTTTGTTTATTACGCGAGAACAATTTTATACCTTTATATCGGTTACTATTACAACATTATATTTCAAAAATTATCATTTTGCACGAAATTTAAAACTCGAAAACTTATTTACTAGCATATTCTAAAGGAATAAAACTAAATTACAAGTATTTATTTTGTATTTTTTTTTTTTTTTTTTTTTTTGTAACATATATTTTTTTTTTTTTTTGTAAATACACTTTTATCATTTATCAATCAATCAAAAAAAAAGTTCTCAATACCTCCGTAGATAGCACACTAATATTATATGAAGTTGTTTTTGTAGGTAGCGTTTCATTATGGTGAAATATATTTAAATATAATACTAATTAATTATCGTTCATTTGAAGCTCTTCAAATAGTTTGTCAAATTATTTGAAAATCATGAAATTTTAATTATTACGTCAAAATAAAAAATCCACAATTCATTTAATAGCACGTTTCGAAGGAATAACATTAAATTGTGTACTTTTAATATTTCTCGTAGGCAGCGGTTAGATAACGCATTATATTTACAGCGACCGTACGCATTGATTTTAATAAGACAGTACCCAATATGCCCCGTTGCCCTTAAAAAACAAACAAACAAAAAAAACCTTATTAAAATGTATTTATTATGTAAAATTTACTATTTTTTCGAAATAAGTACAGTAGGTAATTAGACAATATATGTACATGTTCAGCGTTAATCGCTTATGCAAACTGAAATAAAAGAGTGTGATTTTGGTGAGAATTATAAAAATTTTCAAACGTGAAAACTGTAATTATTTTTGAAACGTGACAAAATAAAAAAAACATTGACATGGTTTACAACGGGGGAAAGAAAAAACCCCTGAATAATATTAATTATACAAAGTTGATCATTCTTATTGGATCGTTTTTTTTTTTTTTTTTTATTAACATCATGAATATTGTCAGCGTTACGAACTTAGTTTCAAGCAACTATCATTACAAATAGCTTCAAAATTACCGCGCGAATAGAAATCTTTAGTACAAAGTAAAAATAGCGCAACTTGCTATTCAGCTTTCTGATCGCCCGTCAATTAGACCTAACAATTCATTCCTGTTATCTCTTTGGAAGGCAAACCTTGTCATTCCTAAGACGGATCTTACAGTATACTGTTTCGAAAACCAAAACATATCTCAACCGATAATCAGTAAATTCCTTTCGTAATACACCACCTTTTCATATACTATACGGATGGATAAAAAAAAAATGAACATCGCTTTTTTGCTGTCGTGTATAATTATGATATCTTCCGTCGTACTGTCCTATCGTGTGAACTCTTTGCAATACTAAATCGTCTAAAAATGACCACGAAATTACCATTATCACAGACTCGCTGTAGTCGATCAAACAGCTGAAAAAAAATTCCAGATGCACGCATCCGCTGGTGAGAAAATTAATTCAACAATCAACAGGCAAAGTCTATAAACTTATATACTTTGGATTTCTGTACATAGTAGGAGATATGGAAGGAATGAAGTAGCAGATCGAGCTGCGAAAGAAGCCGCCTTCATTTCTCCTGCAGAGTTACTTTCAGCAACACGATATGCGTCGCTGCATGTTTCATAAATTCGAGGAACAAGCAACAGTCAGATAGAAAGAACTGATGCTGTTCCGTGTCCGCAGAGGTCACACTCGTTTGACTTATATCCTATCCAAAGCTGATCCTTCTACTTGCTCAATCTGTAATGTTCAAATCACTATAATATCTTACTCCGCTGTTATCTATAATAACTCTGTTCGCTCTGCACTTTCCTAACTTAATGAAATACTTTTACCGAAAACTGAAAATACTCTTATTACTTTGTTCGCACTAAATTATCTTCACATCTATAGTAACGGAATAATAGACTCCGAGCTTTTAGCCTTTGTATAGATGGCACGGAAAATTAAAAAACAAAATCAAACTATTAAATTAATCGTTTCTGTTCGATTTTTATATTTTCTAAATGAATTTTATTGCGTAATAAATCGAAAATTTCAAGCAGTATCCTATTATCGAAGAAGAGATCGAGCGCTTCAACTCGTATCGTTTATCGCCGAATAGCAAAAAAGGAAGTAGATAGTTGAAATAGTGATCGCAGAAGTATCGGAGAACATTTAATGACAAACAAACGTCGTTCAGCTGAAACTACGTCAACGGAGAACGAAAGCGGCAATGTTTATCCCATCGCTTAATATTGGTAAAGCCTACACAGATTATTTGATATTTGTTCCGCATTTATCGCTCTGAATGTGTAGCAGTGTTACGAATATCATTCTTAATTAATACGAAGCTTCCGGTTAGTTGCCTAATTATCACCGACTCATAAAGCATTTTATAGGCGATGGAACGACAAATGAAAGAGACGTCGAATACATTGATTTCATTCATCATGTTAAAACTCTGGAATGCTTGGGTATAATCTGCGTTTTGTAAATTCATTAGCTAAAACGGTGGGTCTTCTAATGGTGCGGTATTGTTTTTAGTTTCTGCATAACATATCATAACAGTCGGAACATAGAAAACATTGGGAACAGACATACTTAGAGAGTATACAGCAATCACGGTACGATCAATTGCGATCGTTTCTTCCTAAATTTTGACGGTTTTACTTTTTGAAAAACATTAATCGTTAAGTAATCGTAATTATCGGCAGATTGCAACGAGGGCATTACTTGTTATCGGACCGTCTGTTTCTTTTACAACTTAGACAAACTCCTTACTGCCCAATCCATGTAAGACGTGCAATTTGCAATCCCGATCATGTGTTCTTCGAATGTCCTTCTTTAACAACATTACGTTCTGAACTATATCTTAAATTATTGCGTTCATCGTGTAACGGCCCCCTCTATACGATCATTTTCCCTTTTGTTGATAATTTACACGTGTTTTCAGATATAGCGATATTTCTAGAGAAGTTGTCCACGTTAATAGAAACATGTGCATACACAGTATTACGTTAGGTAAGTCGCAAAGGCATTCCCATTTTAAAAAAAAAATAAAAAAAAAAAAAACAAGTAGCAAGATACAAACATTTCGTAAAAAAGAAGAAACCGTACTTACCACATAATGAAGTATACGTAAAATTTTAGATTATTGAACTAACTCCACTTTCATACTTATTTAAATGGTAAAGAACAGAAAATTCATGTATATATAATATATATATATATATATATATATATATATATATATATATATATGTGTGTGTGTGTGTATACATATATACAATCACACCTACCTACAATAAATTCCGGTGAAAAAGGTACTATTTTCATTTATTTTTACGTAACGGACGCTTTGCCATCAATTTAACCTATGACAGGATGGAGATGTTATATTCGCATTCTAATTATTTATACCGATACAAATATATCCGTAACACCAGACACACAGATACATTAATCGTTGATACATATCCCGAACGGAAAGAAACGAAATAATCTATCGGTATCATCACTTTTCGTTTTCTACAGTTGGTCCTCATTATAACGAGACTACGATATATATATACGCTAAAGGAAATAGTAAAGATCAAGATGTGCAGACCAAAAACTTCAGTTTAAAGATATAATAGTTACAAAAACAGTATCAATCTGGCAAACGATTAAAAATTAAACAATTTTTCCCAGCGGATTAGTCACGTTCGCGTCGGTGCTAATTTTTCCGCGATACGTACAGCTGGTTCTGTAATAACTTCGCGTAATATACAGTGTCGTAGCCAGACTTGGTTGAAGAGGGAGTGGGTGGGTTCAAACAAAACTAAATTATAACAGTAAACCCGAGTTTGAACTTGTAAGTAAATAACCAAAACTCTCAATTAAGTTATAAACCGCAAGTCCTAAACTCATCGAAGTTATTTTTATACTTATTAGATGTCGAATATATGTAATTCTATTAGAAGACGGCAGTAATATTTAACGTCGCTGGAACACGCTAATAGTATGTTAAAAAATAAAAGGTTAATTAAGGATTTTATATTTTTTTAATGCATAGTAATACTTAACTAAATTTAAAATTTAAAATTTAAAATCTAAAATCTATTCTTCGCGTTTTTCTACGAAATTATTTTAGTACCTCCTATATTATACAAAACTATTCATTTACTTCAAAAATAACGAAATTTAATAAAAATAAATGAAAAAAAATAAAAGTAACTTTAACAAATGCGCAAAACTATTAACAACGAGTATATATTTTCTTATTAACAGATTGATTCCAGGGGTGGTTCAGACCCTCAAACCCGCATCCTGGCTACGCCACTGGTTTGTATATAAATTTAATTAACCGTTTATCTGGATAGATCACGCGCTGTTTTAAATTTCTGGTTTTAAGTTCAGTAAAATCGAAATAGATAATTTAGTATTGTTTTAAGCGCTTATTTCGTTTCATCTTCATTCAATAGAGTACAGTATAAACAATTTCAGGTTAAAAATGTTTACCAAAACGCGATAAACTTATTTAGCACGTCTCGAAGTATGCGAATTATAGTATCTCGTATCTACTGTAACAACACCAACAAAAAACTTCACAGAGTTGCTTGCAGCTACATAATCCACATATAACGTACTTTTGCTACAACAAACAGATCACCCTGCGCGCCTAATTATAGTCCGTTATATCGAAGATTGAGTGCATTTTTGTAGGTGGATAAATAATAAAAAAAATCGGTAGTTAAAAATCGTATTGATAATTTTGGAAAATAAGACCGGATATTTAAAACGATTAAAATCCGGTCTTATTTTCATATCGTTAGCAAAACGGTGAAAACTTCAATCGTAAATAGCAGCTACAGATAAAAACAAATCACTTTAAGTTCTAACGCGTACCCCGGCATATTATAATCTCTAATCGAACCCCTAACGACTCTTTCTATTTTCTATTTTTTAATAAACTTATTCTTTTTAACCTATCGCATAGTAGATAACGCTATTTTCTTCATACTCTCATAACATTATTATACATAATATATATATACTATATATATATATATATATATACAAAACCTGGCGAGAATTCCTTAGCGTTCTACTCACACAGTCAGAGATGAAAGAATTAGACTGGCCAAAATTGCCCGGTAGGCAAAACAAAATATATTACGCTGAAAGTCAGTACCGTTAAAAAGCTTCGTAAATCGATTATTTAACCCTCGCAGTCACGATGTCCACTATATGGTAGATGAAATTTTGGCGCTATTTTTTTATTTATTTTTTGATTTATGGTCGATGTGAAGCGTATCAATTTTAAAAATATTTTTATTATAAATACATCGGAAATTATCTAGTCTAAGAGAAGGCACTATTTTAGGATAAACACGTGTATCAAATTTATAATTTTGTGTCTAAAATGTTACAATGTGCGACTTTGAAAGGATTAAGACTTACATACGATCTGTAACACAATTCTGAATCCAAGTAGTTTTAAAGAATGAACGAATAAACTAAAACTGGACGCGTACTCAGACATGAGAATAAGTCAAATTGAAAACGTATTCAGACATAATAATCTGTTACGTCGTGCAGTAGAGGGATAAAATTAAAAGAAATGACCGACCCGCGACACGTTCATAAAAACATCGCTCAACTGAAACAAATCTATAGTGGGGAAATTAAGTTTTTCTTTTAATTGGGCTTAATAACCAAAATTACCCATTGCGTGCACTGTTAAAAATTCAAAAATAAAAAAATTCCGAAAAAAAATAAAAAAAGACTTAAAGACTAATTTTAGAAATAAAAACGTAGGTGGCCCCAGAGCCGTGAGGATATCGTTGTTATTGAGGGCCAATAAGTAGGCAACCGAGTAGGGGAGGTAAATATTTAATTGTAAAATTTGCTCGATAAAGGTATACCTGTAGCAAAAATCACGTGATTAGGCGTCGGCAATATTTCCCGCATGCACAGGGCAGTATACAGATGGAGTAAGATTGATAGAGTAAAAATGGTCAGGAAGGCAATTGTGGTTGGAACGAAGTCTGACCAGGATTGAAAAGAAAAGTCGAGCTGAGAGATTTTTAGGAGGCGTAAGAGCGAGAATGGATGTGGAAGGGAGGTTAGGTTGGATGGATCTATAAAAGTTAAACCTTACAAAACATAGACTTCCATCGATGAAGAAGGTCTGCTCGAGCGGATGGTACTAAACAGGAGGAGGGAACCATCGGAATGAGAATGCCCTCCAATGCCCCAAGTTTTGCAGCCCAAAAAAAGAATATAGTCCCTATATGGTAGGGTAACCTAGGTTTCTTCAGGGCTTTAAGAACACTAAGAGAGTCACTTTTTTTTTTTTTTTTTTTTTTAAATTGTATAAAAATTACAATCTGGCTTACATAGCCAATAAGCAATTTATCTATATGGGTCGTGACAGGATTGGAGATATCATTCACCAATGATACTCCGAGCTACCTCGCCAATCAATCAAACCGATGTGGAAGGTCTAAGGGGGTGTAATCGATTAAGTCTATGAACATCGTTACCACTATCTAGTAAGTCAACTGCCAGTCGGTTCGGGTGGTATTCTAATCTGTGCAAGTAATGTTCACTATATGTTTGGATTACCTCTCGCACATATGGTACACCTAGGTCGCGATGCAGGGGTACACCTAGGTCGCGATGCAGGTTGTCATTACGCATGTACCATGGCGCATTTGTTATAATTCTTAATATTTTTGACTGACATCGTTGCATCGTTTTAATATTCGACACCGATGCTGTACTCCAAAGGGATATACCGTAGGTCCAGACCGGTCTGATAACTGCGTTATACAGCAATAATTTCGATTTGAGAGGTAACTCGGAATGCAAATACCGAGCTTTACTTTCCTGTGGAATAAGACCATCAAGATAAACGGGTGGGCATGTATCGCGTCTATTTGTGAACGTGACATGTACTGACTTCGATGGGTTGACCTTAATTCTCCACTGTCGTGCCCATTTTTTTAGGCGATTTAAACCGGCCTGTAATTTTTCCGATGCCGATATCGGATCGTTGTCGCTTGCAAACAATGCTGTGTCATCAGCGAATGCTGCAACCTCAATGTTGGTTTTAACTGGGACGTCATGTGTATACAAAAGAAATAGAATTGGACCCAAAACAGAGCCCTGTGGAACGCCAGCCTCAGCAGGATAAAATCCAGATACATCGCCGTCGAGTTTAATCTGAAAGAATCTATCTGTTAGATATGAGGCCAATAGCATGTAATATGCATGTGGCAAAGAGCGTTTTATTTTTAGAAGTAACCCCTCGTGCCACACCCGATCGAAGGCCTGACTAACATCTAGGAAAGCAGAAGAACAATACTCTTTCCTGTCGAAACAATTATTAATATACTTCTGCACTCTGTGAATTTGCTCTACCGTAGAATGCCCTTGACGAAACCCGAATTGATAGTCTGGAATCGTGCCTTGCAGCGGTTCCCGTAATCGCGAGAGCAGTAACTTCTCAAAGGCTTTCGATAGTATGGGTAGAAGGCTAATTGGTCGATATGAGGATATTTCGCAGATAGATTTACCTGGTTTATGTATCATTATAATCTGAGCCATTTTCCATTGCGAAGGATAGTAGCCCAATCGAATAACAGCGTTACAGATACTGGTTAGTAATACTATAGCCTTTCGTGGCAAAATCTGATATACTGAATGGCTTTGAGAATGGCAAAAGCCTCTGATGTAAACACACTGCAAAATTTAAAGTCAGCCGTTAATTGTTTGTCACGGGATCAAATTATACTTAGGTGATTTTATATATATATATATATATATATATATATATATATATATATATATATATATATATATATATATATATATATAGTTTACACGTTGGGATGACGAATTCAGAAAATTCATGGCTTCCAGAAGCGCTCTGTATAGATTGGTGCACAACAAACGCGACTGGAAAAAATTGGGAGAGACGTTCGCTCGAAACGGCCTAGTACGGCTACATTCGAAATTAATTTTAGAAATTGATTTTAGCTGTAACAGATATTTATAAATTGCTAATTTAGTTATGCTAAATAAAGGTTATTATTATTATTATCATCATCATATATATACATATATATGTGTCTATGTACGTATGTATGTATACAACAACAAAAAAAAGTTAAAATCACTAAAATTTTTTCTTTATGAAAAATCACAAAGTTTTTCGGCTGTTACGTCATTAAACATTTAAAAATGAAAAATATCAAATGAAATTAAGATTACAATTCAAAAAAAACAGCAACTTGTAATGTTAAATTAGTTTTTTTTTTTCATTTTATATTTTTTATTTTTAAATGTTCACTTGATAATGACGTAACAGCCGAAAAACTTTGTGATTTTTCATAAAGAACATTTTTTAGTGATTTTAACTTCTTTTTTGTAAATAAAAAATCACTACCATTCTTCAAACATTTATATATATATATATATATATACATATATATATATATATATGTATAAAGCGATAGTAATAGTCATAATTTATACTAATCCATTAAAAACAATCGTTAATGAAACCGAAAAAAACAAAAACAATATAAATAAAAATAAATTAACGATAAATTTGATTTTATTAAATTTTATATTTAATTTATATTAATCTTTAACAAATTCATTTTTATTCGTGAAACCATACTCGAATCGCATTAAACCGTTTTAAATTAGGTAATTTATTATTACTTATTACTGATTATTATTATTACTAAGGATTAAATAAGTCTAAATGGAAGTATACGCAATTGACTACATATTTAATAAATGTAATAAACGTATTAGGTTTATTTACTACAACAGTTGCACACAGATACACTATATATGTAATATATATATATATATATATATATATATATATATGTGTGTCTATTATAACATATACACACATCTCACTGTTTGTTACCAAACACCGTGACTAGGGCCCTGTACGTTATTTTTTGCGTATATCATTGACAAGCACTCAACGCACTAATTACATACAACGCAAGTTCACGCGCACATGGGTGTTTAACTGATTGAAGTGTCACTGCCTTTTCCACGATAATTATAATATCTATAGCATATACATTATGTGTATGTGTTGTATATAAAATAAGCCTTCTGCAGATTAAGATATATGTCTAGGTGTGTTATAAACGATTTAAATATTTACCTTCACAAGGTCAGACTAACTACGTAAACACATGAGTTTAGTAATTCCACGTGAAAACTTGTAATAACTGCTATTTTAAGCTTGTAAGAATTGTACTTAGTGGTTAAATTTAATCTAAACGGCTAAGATCGTATCTCAGTAATGACCTATTAAGGACTGTATAAAAGTATAAACAAACATACGTCGTTGTTTTATATAGGATGGGCATAATCGAATAATAAATGACTAATTCGATTTTTCAGAAAAAGTTACTAATTCGGGTTTTTAAATCTAAATCTGACTAATTATTAGGTTGCAAAAAAAAACAGAAAAACACATAAATGCCATATGTATTCAAGTACTCGGTTAAAAACGGTATTATTTTAAGCTATGATTCTATCATGTTATTTATATCACTAATTTGGAAGTTTCTAATCGTATTAGTAATATATTACACACACGTTAAATCAATAATTTAATGACATATATATATATATATATATATATATATATATATATATATATATATATATATATATATATATATATATATATATGAAATAACCATAAACATTTTAATTTAAAAGATTCAAACATTTGTATTTTATGAATACATTATAATTTTTTGAAAGTATACGTTTAAAATGAATTTTACACCATCGGTGAAAAGCTGTAATCACTTAAATGATAATAAACACTTGCAAATTATATTAGTAGTCGGTAAAAACTGGAAAAACACGTTGTATTACACACTCAATAAATATTACTAAAGAATCGAATAATTCGTAACTTATAAACCAACTGAAATTAATTGTTAGTAGTCTACTAACACTGTATTACGCGTTCAACAATCGAATAACGAACAGCAAACGACTAAATAGTATCCGTAGTATAAATCTGACTACACCACTTCAGCGAAACCGACTTAACAATTGACTAAGTCGATATATTTCATTTTCAAAAAAATCATTCGATTTTACTATTTGTATTCTTTTAATAACTTTCATTAAAGTAATTTGTAATTTACATTATTCATTATTACTTTTGAAATATTTTACACTTCTTACCGCATTTGAAAGATCATATGTTTTTAAAATCCTGCAGTGAGTTAGGATAATTAAATTTAAAACAAACGATATTTAAAGTATAAACAGCTATTTGGACCAAATTTTATTATAGTTAGTTAAATATGATTAATGATTTATAATTAGTACATTACATTGCGACATTGCAAATGTGGAAAACATTGAACAAATCTATTACATTATGCGAAACAAATGTGACTAAAAAAAATTAATCGATAAAAGTCGATATTACTAATTACTCGTTCGGAGATTAGATCGTATTTAACCGACTGATCTTTTAACTGTTTAAGGAGAAATAAAGGGTAGAACTATTGAACCCCTTCCCTTCACACGTCATCTATCAAATATCAACTGCTCGATCGCCTCCAGGTTGGCTATTTGTAGTGTATAATTTAAAAAAATTAATAAATCAACAATCACTTAATATAATATTAACATTGAAACGGACAGAGTTAGAATATACTCGTTCTTCTATTTGCAAAAGTTAGTTTAAAAATGAAGTAAGAACTTTAGTAGAAGAAGAATATCTTTATTATATAATTGTTTACATTATAAAACCATTGGTGCCAAGTACACAAAATTTACCTCGCCAATAAATAAAATAAAAAAAATTATATTACATTATATATAAAATCATATATTTAAACATTACGGGAAAAATTTGAATATATATATATATATATATATATATATATATATATATATATATATATATATATATATATAGAAAAAAACCCTAAAGATAAATAAAATATTTCTGAATTATAATTTAGCTATTTACAATGTGCTAGATTATTAAATACTATAAATAACTCAATATACAACATTTGAATATAATTTAAAAACCGGTACTTCAGACGACGGTGCTTATAACGAGTATATTTATTTTGTAGGCTGGCCATATCGTAGTCCACTACGATTTGAATTAATTTATCGTTGCGTATTTCGAAGTTAAGTCTAATGCGGAATGCACTAATTTTGGTATATCTGTTGGCGTTTAGTGAAATTCTGCAACAGTGGTTTTGTATTAGCTGCATTTTCTAATAAGTTCTGTTGGAAACTCAACTCCAGACAGGACATGCGTAAGTTAATCTAGAGCGAATGATAGTTTTTTTTTTTTTTTTGTTTTTTTTTTTTGGCCTGGCTGTACATACCATTTGGCCACCAAAAGAACAAAAATAGGACACAAATAAATATAATGAATGAATTAACTTAAATTAAAGTAAGAGAGATAATTATAAAATATGAGTATAAGAACAAAAATAAATCATAAATAAATATAACCAATGAATTAGATTAAACTAAAAGAAGAGAAATAACTATAAAATATGAATATAGCAGGAGAGGATAATCATAATAAAATGTATCATATAAAAAGAGGAAAGGAAAAATTACTCCCAAAACAAAAACCAACACTTAAATTAGAATATGATTTATAATAATGAATTTAAATAAAACTATCAAAACATGAACATCCAAACATATCAAGGATAGGATACAGTAAGGAGGAAAAACACCAAGGGAGAATAACTTCTCAAGCAAACCTGTACGTCTCTGTTCAAACCACCCACAGCTGAAGAATAAATGGTTGATATCTTCTCTAAAACTGACGCTACTATGATTGATACAATGGGTATAAGAAAGATTTACGCGATCGAAGTTCAACGCTACTCTAGAGTGACCAGAACGTAGCCTACATATGACAGTGATAAATCTGCGGATAGTAGTGATTGGGATACAAGGTGTTTGAACCAGGGGACCTGGGGAAATTCAGTTTGAACCATACTATAGGTTTTACCTTTAATTGAAGAATTAAGTATAGTTTCAACCCAGTCAATTTTAAAGGCTCTCCTAATCATGTCATAGAGGTCGCTAGAGGGACTATATGGAAAACGAGATCCAGAATTAATAGCACTTTTCGTCAAAGTGTCAACTCTGTCGTTCACGGAGATGCCACAAATACTAGGTATCCATAAAAACTTCAGGTTACCTCCACGTTGAGAGATAATCAAGCATTTTCCCTTAATTTCTAAAACGAAGGGGTGAGATTTATAATTAAAACTACTGTTTTGAATAGCCAAAAGGGCACTAAGGCTATCGGAACAAATAACAAAATTACAGGTACAAGAAAGAAATTTTATAATATATTCACAGGCCTTATCGATCGCTAAAAAGCTCCGCTGTAAATATGGAGGTCTCCGGAGGTAAAGAAAACTGCTGTATAAATAAATTTGGAATAAGAAACGCAGCACCCACATTCTCATTGGACCCTCGTAACTTAGATCCATCAGTAAAAATCTGTATATATTCGGGATACATTGTTTCGGTGATAAAAAGGAAATGAGCATTAACTAATTCAAGAGGTAAATTAAGCTTAACTAATTTTTGACATGTGTGAATATCTATGTCTATATTAATTAGATTAATGTCGAAGGGAAGGTTAAAATATATAGAGGGAAAAACAGGAATCAGTGCAGGCTTATATGCAATATATCGGGAAACCCGTTTGGCAAGAAGAGGAATTTTGGAGTGAACAAACCTCCAGTTACTGAAAATATATAGGATATTATCTATGAGAGAATAATTTTGAAGATTGCAGTATTTGGATAAGAATTTATCTGTCAGAAAAATTCTTCTAAAATGTAATGGTGGAGTCAAAGTCTCGATTTGGAGACACACCACAGGGCAAGAACGAATGTTGCCTGTAATAAGCCTCAAACCAATGTTCTGAAGACAATCCAGTTTTTTGAGGAGAGAGGGGGCAGCTGATCCATAGAATATTGAGCCATAATCTAGTCTAGATCTTATGAAGGATCTGAATAACAAACTTAAAGTGACGGGATCACCTCCCCACCAAGAGTTACTAGTAGCTTTCAGAGGATTGTAGTTCATCATGAGTTGAGTCGATAGAGCGGTTATGTGAGACTTCCAGGATAATCTGGAATCCAGGTATAAACCCAAATATTTGACTTTTTTAACAAATGGAATCGGTTGATTATAGATATTGATTTGTAAGTTGTTACAACTAAATGGCCTAAGTGAAAAAACGCAAACACTTGATTTATCAGGAGATAAAAGGAGATTAATATTTTGGAAGGTATTACAAAGCACAGAAATGGATGATTGAACATTATTAATAGCTTCAAGAAAATTCTGGTGGGACGAGTATAATACAAAATCATCTGCATACGACAAAACTCGTGAAGACGCCCCAGATAAGCACTTGCGTAGAATAACTTTTTATTTGTGACCGCGAGGTGGGATCTTCGGTTGAATATAGAGATGAAATTATTCGAATAGTTTTATGAGCATTATCTACGATGTATTACGCATACATTGTGAACTTTGGCAGTTTCTTTAAAAATATCTGTTCGTTCATCATTCCAGAAATATAGACTATTTATAGATATATTACATTGTATTGATTCCGTTCGAATAGAATCTCAAATACACCTACAATGATACCTAATAAATGCTTTTCTATTCGTGTTTTCATATGAAAATGTATCTATAATTATATATATACATACACACGCATATACATAAATTATATATATATATATATATATTTAAACTACATTTTTAAAAGTTGTAAATATTTCTTACAGAAACTATATAAACGCACAGTAAGGAAATTTAACTAAGATTTGACATAAATTAAACAGTTTATTCAAACTATTTTTTAACATCTTAATAAAATAGGAAACTTTCATTTATAACATGTTCATAAAATAAACTTTTATCAACACAACTTATTCTAGCATTGACTACTGTATAACGTTATATATATATATATATATTATCGTGATTATTATTTCTATTCTATTCCGAAATATCCTAGTTCTGGCTTTTATCGATTTCATCGATCAACCATTGTTGAAAAACACTAGAAAGATACTAACGAACTCATATACCCATTCTAATCTAGGTATTTTCCCCTATTATCATTACGCCTTATTTTAATTGTTTATATTTCAATTAATTTATTTCAAATTTTTAATGTCCATAAATGTGTAAATATATATATATATATATATATATATATATATATATATATATATATATATATATATTAAAAATTCACTAATACACACAGACCTTTCATGTATTTAGAAACGAGGATTTTTAGTATTTCACTTGTTATATGGTCATCGAACAAATAATTTTTACTATTTATGATTGATTACCAACCTGTTTCTTGTAAATATTTAAAAAGTTTCCGAGCCGAAAAAAACCCACAAAAACATTACAGTTAGCGGCTGCGAGTAATTTACAATGGAATAACAGATTTATACGATATTTTTAATTTAAAAAAGGTTATTTTAAAAACAAAAAAGTACTTATTTAATACTTAGTACGAGTAATATGAATTTAAGTAGTAAGTGTACACCTTTTTTTTAATCTAACGGATTGATAGAGGAGATTAGGCTTATTTTCTTACGTTTGTACACGTATGTCAGTATATAATGGATATTTAGAGAAAATGTAATGATTTAGTTGATTTCGATATAAGAGAATAGATCTGAAATTGTTTATAATAAGTGCGTAGGTGCAGAGTGTTTGTGACTGGCAGCGTAGATGGTAATTAACGATTAAACTATGAAATATATTTAAATTCTACCGGGATTTGACGAAAGCGAGCAGGATATAATTTTTTTTATTATTTAAATTATTCTTAATAATTGTTCATACGTTATTTCGAAAATTCTGTAAAATATATCGATTTGAAGTGATTTGATTAATATTATTATTATTAAATAGTGTTTTTAGATAAAGTGGTTATAAATTGTCGTTTGTTTCTTTATTATATCGAAGCTGATGCAGGTATAGTCGAATCTGTTTTGTTTATTATGTACATGATATAGAATTATTAATATTGGAATTGAAATTATTATAATCGTATTAAAAGGATCTTTCGTCCAACAAATATAACGGACCTCGATGTAGTATACACACGACGAAAGAGTTATATTTCACGAAGATGCTTTGTGCGATTTCGTAAATTACGGAACGATTTCTAAATAACGTTCATCATAAAGAAAAGAAAAAAGGATGTCGAATCGTTAAAAAACCTTACCTTATTTTTTCCCACGCAGCGCGCATCGCATTTTGAACTCTAGAAGAGGCATTTAAAATGACCGAACTAGTGCTAGGGTAGAAAATGATGGTGTACACTACTGTTTCACATCGAGGCTTGCTAACCATCTCCTCTTGTTTTCTCGCTGGTTCGCTATTCGAGTATTCTTAAAAAGAACACCGCTGGAACAAACGTTCGTGTTTTCTCATAAGTACGTCTGGAGTTAGACCGCACTGCGGTAGGAAAACGAGCGTATGCGATAGAAAGCGTCACTTAAACGTTTCTTCCACTTCAACACGTCTAGGGGGAAAAAAAGAAGAAATCAAAATTACTACAAAAACAATAAAAAGATTTTCGTTAATACTATGTTTTATACATATATATATGATATATATATATATATATATATATATATATATATATATATATATATATATATATATATATATATATATATATTAGAAAGAACTCGAGAACCCCGTATATTATACTTGAAAATTCCCCTGTTAATCTCGTTGGGGTAACCTTCCGCTTCTTTCAACTCATTATAAAAATGAGGGACTTTTGTCATTTGCCCCGGATTTAGTGGATTTTTTTTTAATAAAGCGAATACAAGTAACAGCGATATAGTAATACAAAAAAACGTCTTTTACTATTAACAGAGCTTTCTACTTATAAAAAAAAAAAAAAAAATTCACACCGGACCACAATGGAAAATAATTGCAAAGACTACTGAAGAGCACTTTTTATACCATAGTCACGTTCGTACTATATTACTACTACTAACACTATTTTACTTTTCAAGTATTATTATTATTATTATTATGAATCTAACTCACTCGTTGCCGAGTACGAGTGCCCTTTCTAATGACATTCCTTTCTGGTAAATAGTGCAATGTCTGAATCTTATACGCGACATTAATCCAAGTTTATAGTTAAATATGTAGCCGCAATACGCACATTCGTTGCTATGTTACTTCTTAATCCTTTTGTGAGATTTCTGACGGTGTAAACACCTGCTAATCTTGCTGTGTCGTCCGTGAATTTTCAGTTCTATTCAACGCCCATTTCTCCCGCGTCTTTTTTTTTGGTGGGGGGGGATTGATTTCGTTCTTTTTGATAGAGTTCGATCATCTTTAAATCTTAATTTTGGTCTTCGGCAATATCTTTCACCGGTACGTAATATACCATACAATAATCACATAGGTATGCGATTGTTATCCATTCCGATAACACGGCTAACTGATCTTAGTTGAACTTCGGTTAAATATCGTTCTATTTTATTGCAGTTTTGTCATTTTCATCTTTTATTTGATATCTTCCCGTTTTATTCTTAAGATTATCTGACATATTTCAAGTTTTTCAGCTTGACTGCTTCCGATTGCTCATATATCACAGCCAAACGAGAAAAAATTGGATTTAGTTTCGTACTATTATATAAATTTTTATTCCTAAATACACGTTGCGTCAGCCTGTTTGTAGGCGATCGTTGCATTTTTTTTTTTTTTATTCTACATTTGATCTCATCTAGTTCGCTATTATCGTTAATTATGCGTCCGAGGTATTTTAGCAATTTTTAACTTCGACCCGTTTATGCGAACGTTTTCTTCCGTGTCATTCAGTAAGATTATTTCGGTTTTATTTATTTGTTTAATAGCAGTACTTATTGCCTTTCGGCTATGACCACTTAATATACATTAATTATATATAAAACATTAAATTCGTACAAATAAGATTATGCCACTTAATTTAAATTAATTAAATGTAAGGCATTAAATTCGTACAAATAAGATACTCGTACAGTTTACTACGTGTTGTATATACATTGTCCTGGAGAACATCCTTCATGTCATCTGCGGATATGTCAGTGCTCTGCAATTTACATATATGTTGCACTTCAATAACAGGTGGTGTACGGTTACAGGTTCATCACAGAGTTCGCACTCTGGAGGTTCGTCGTGTTCGAAAATATATGCATGCGTAAGTTGAGTATGTCCTATTCTGAGCCGGGCTAGTACTTTTTCATATATTCGACTTTCTTGAGTCGTCGTCCTTAGAGGATATATATTATTTTTTACCGACCTCAGCTTATTTGTTATATCGGAACTGATCCATATTTCGTTCCATTACCTTAGTGCGCAGTCCATGGTGATCGAACCGATCTTTGCCCGGGGCAGATGGAGCAATGTGGTCATTTTAAGGTTCAGATCAGCGAGATCTGCTCGGACCCTCGCTGCCATAGAGCTCGTACCTGAAAGGTCCATTAATGCTAAATTAGGATGATTTATCTTCGTCAGCACGGTTGCTCCGTAGTTAACGGTAAGTACACTTTCCGTTTTATTACACTTAGTCCGTAATTCCGATACGTATCTTGGTACTAGTTTAGTGGGCGTTATAATTCTGCTGAAATTTCACTCATCATAATGCAATCATCAGCATATTGCAAGTTTTACAGTACAATACAAACATTTCCGCGTCCTGATGTTTGAATTTTTGTAGGCATATATACATATATATTGCGGCATCGAAATATCGACTACAATTTTTGATCAACTAATTGTTTCATTCAGTAATGTGCTTCTAGACCAAACTTTTTTTTTGTTTTAAAATAACGATTATTTATATATAAAAACTATATTAATATATTATGAAAATTTTCTCATTTGTCCACTTACCAGCTATTTTCTTATTAATTTCGACGCGTTTCGATTTTTCTAATTCAAATTAAAATTAATTTATTCTTATATATACATTCGTTCCAAACAGCTGTATTATAGTTGAATAAAGTTAATTCTAAAATTAATAATCAGTATTTAATAATAATAATAATAATAATAATGTTTTCACACCACACGCATTTATCTTGTATCGATTATTCCGTAAAACCGTTAGACGTACAACATATACTAACTCTAACGTTAATGCGTTAAAATATAGAATAACTTGTTGTAAACATGCGACACTAATCTATAGTGGTCCGTACGCGACATGCGACAAATTTCGTTAATACAACATTGAAATAGAAACAGCTAGCGCTATCTACGTAAATATATTTAGAAATTGAGCTACAACACAGAAAAATAAGAAAAAGAATAGTTCTGAAGAAATGATTGGTGAAATAATAATGCTTTCTTGTATATAGGCTGACCCGGAGAAGACGGACCGTTTTGTTTTTTGAATAGCGCAGTTAGTGACACTGCTACAACACAAAGTGCTCTACGTTTAGTGTACACACGAGAGATTCGTTTTTTTGTCCATATCCTATAACGAGAAGGAGCGCGCATTATGCGTGGAACGTTATTTTCGGCGTAAATCTATCACGCGGTGCAAAGAAAATTTAGAAAAAAATTTAAAGTTACACGGTGTACACCAGTATACCATCTTTCAATTGAATATTTTAGGGTGGGGTGAAAACTTTCGAGAGACAGCTCCTGCAACGGATAAAAAAAAAAACGTCCTGAACAAAAAAAAAAAAAAAACACGGTTCGTACTCCCACAAACATAGCGATTATTCATTGTCCCGTACGCTCTGCTCGTCGTCATGCTGCATCTTTAAACCAGTCGAGAGAATCTGTTCGTCGTATATTGCTGGAAGACTTAAAATTTCATCCTTATAAACTGGCAATAACTCAGGAATTAAGAAGCACCGACCATGCACACACATTTTGCTGAACACTTAAAATGAAGATGGAGATTCCTAAAGGCTGTTAATCAAAAACAGAAGTTGAAAACGGAAATCTGTAGAGATTTTGGTACGGCTAGAGATCAAATTATGGCAATGTTCGAACGCAGTACGTTAGAAAACGTATGAGAACGGTCAAACATAAAGATTTAGAAACTGCTTTTTTTTTTTAGTTCAAACAAACGAGATAGTCTCAGAATGCTCTCGCGTCAATACCTTTATTGATGGAAAGAAGCGATGAACTTGCTAAAAAATGGGAATTTAATTTAATCCACGATGGTTGGAGCGGTTCAAGAAAAGAAATGACAATAATATCAAAAAACATTCGCGGCGAAGTTGATCAACAAATTGGTTGCAGTCTACGTTGCCTTCAACGCTGACGAAACTGGTTTATTTTACCGGTGCTTAATACAATAAAACATAGTTTAAGGAACAATCGTGTTAAGCAGGGAATATACATCAAAAGAACGAATTACAGCATTGGTAAGATGCAATTCAGATGACTCTGAAAAACTACCTTTATTTGTTACTGGCAAAAGTTTAAAACCGCGATGTTTTAAAAATGTAAGAACATCGCCGGTCGAATATACGCCTAACAAAAAGGTATATGGAGGGTAGCTGCGATATTTACCGATCGGATTGTAAATTTAGTTAAGCTAATGTCCGGCTAACCCCGATGTTGAGTTGAAAGTTCCGAACTTATAGTTTTACCTCCAAATAGCGCAAATGTTTTACAACCATACGATCAAGTTATTATATAAACACATATAGAACAATTTGTTGGAAATTTTACGTTAAACAATGTAAAAAATAATATATCAGATTAGTTTCCAAAAAATCAATAAATTATATATATATACATATATATATATACACATATGTATATATTTTAATTTAAATTTATGTATGTATTAAATTTCATTTAGTTACTTTTAATAATATTCTTGTTTTATTTACTTTTATTAAATGCACACACACGTACCTATTATATATAAAAATATACTATAATAGACTTAATTTTTGTTAAATATATATATATATGTTTGTATTACATCTGTATAAAACTCTTTTCATACAATAACATAGTAGTCGTGTATTAACATACTTGGCCATATTTACAATATTAATACAATCTATAGGAATAATCAATTCACACACACACATATAATATTATTATATATTGCACGCATATACATATTATATATTATATGATTGTAAGAAAAGAAAATAATGGTAAGGTCGGTGACTTCTGACGAATTTTATTTATTTTTTGGTTTATTTTTAATAATAATAAGTAATTCGATTATTGGATCGGTCGACGATTTTTCAAATTTTTTGTTACTACGAAATTAGTCGAATGTGCGCCGCTTAATTTCGTTCACTCGCGGTGCACTCTTTAAACGATAAAAAGAATCCGTCTAGTAGACGGGTCCCTTTTCGGTTTACCGGCAGAATATTTCATATGTTTAAAAAAAACGCGTTAAAAAAATTATTATTACCGACGAATTATCTAAAACGCGTTATTATAAGCATTACATTTTCGATTCCTTACTTTAATTAATTATTATTTCCTATATATATATATATATATATATATATATATATATATATATATATATATATATATATATATATATATATATATATGGAAATTTGCATAGAAATAATTTGGTAAATAATTCGAATAATTACGTACAATTACGAATAAGAAAAGTGAAAAGGGAAAAAAAAACATAAAAAAAAATACTCGGAATAATCTAGAATAATACGTGCAACGTCCGATATCATAAACGGTACGCGTGATGATATTAATTAAGTACAGGGTCGTTTGAAATTTTTGTTTTTACATAATTTCCTTAATTGATAAGCGAAATATGCCGCTCGATATAAGAAATTAAAAAATTATCCAAATAAGAAGATTGCACGTTGGCTAGAAGAGTATGAACATCTTGCTTTTCTGACAGTGTCTTAACAACAATAATAATAATAGCAATAATAATAATCAAACTTACAAAGTACAATCAAATAATAAACATACTTAAAATGAATACAATAGTAATATACGCCTAGCTGCGTGCAAAAATGCGCGTACGCTAGGTTATATGACGTGCGTATAGTATAAAAATTGATAGTAGTTGTAACTTAAACGTTATAGTGCAACTTACATGTGAAATGATAACAATGTAAACACTTATTATAACTGAAAATTCTTCGTATCTAAACGTAATATACATATATGACGCAGCTGATTTTATCAACTCATCGTAATAACGATACAGCTACTAAACAGCTTCAAAATTATCTGTTGGAGAATTTGCTTAAACAATGGAGAGTAGAGCAGTTAACGAATCAAAGTTCAAACCCGGTCCTGTTTACATTAAAAAAAGGAAAAACTTGGCCGATGCAACTGAAAGATAATTCCGAAGTCAAGTGTTGCGAAATATCTTGGATTACACCTCGATCAGCGGCTGACCTTTAATGAATCACATTATTGCGAAACGGAAGCAATTAAACATTACATACCGGCAACATGCTTTGGCTAATGAATAAGTCGCCTTTATTCAATTGAAAATGAAGTATTACAGGCCCCTTACTATACTAAGATAACTGACACGCATGCAGCTCTTTATCAGCGTACTATTCCTGAGCTAGTACAGGAACAAGCAGATAGGTTCTACAGCAAATGCCTGACTAGCCATTACCCTATCGTACAGCGAATTGGAAACTATACTCGCGACTCGCTGACCAGAAAATATAAAACATATAAACATAAAAGAATTAACCATTCACTTCTCTAGCACCAGATTGTCGAACTACTTAAGTCGTTATTAATAAGTCTCTATCCTCATGTAATCTATTGTATCAGTATTTCTCTCTTCTATCCTCTTATTTATTTGTTTAATCTTAATATAATTTTGTATAATTTTACCCATATCCTTAATGTACTATTAAGATCAAACTATAATTAATTAATTTCTCTATTTTCGGCTACGCAGGGTTTTTAGTTGTATGTTTTTCCCTGTATAATTATTGTATAATTATAAAATAAATTTTAAGATTTCTTTGTACACTATTTCCTAAGACGCTTAGTAGTTAACGCTGCTCGGTATGCGCATTTTTTTATTTATTTATTATTTGCTGATGTATAAAAAACATAAATATACTTTATTGAATTGAATTGAATTGAAGTATTACAGTATTCAAATGCGGGGAACAACAAGCAATTCAAGCTTAAAATTTATACAAAGATTCCAGTCCAAAGACGTGCGAGATATTTTAGCGGCCCATGGTTTGTTCGCAATGATGACATAGACCTACGCATTTCAACTGTCGAAGAAGTAATTTCAACCTTTGCAAGAAGACATTTTCATCGACTCAAAAACCACGTCAATCCGTTGGCAGTTGATCTCTCGCGGAATAGCGCGCGATTTAGACGATTGAAGCGACGTAGCTAGATTCAACTAGAATTCCGTCCGTAAATTTATAAAATTTAATATATTACAGTAAACAACAATATATAAACATGGAATGGCAGCCACTGGGAAGCGCTCCATCATAACCTATATGTATAGCACTGCTACTTAATTAGATTGTATGCAAAAAAAAAAAAAAAATATGCCCGTTTTTTTTTTTACACATACGAAGGTGAACTATATGAAGTTATAATTAATAATAATAATTAATAATAATAATTAATAATAATAATTAATAATAATAAAAATGCGACGAAGATTAACTAAACAATACGAACAACGAATCGATCATTTATAATCTTTGTTTAGAATTAATAATAAAGAAAAATGAAAAAAACGTAGTATAAAAAATAAAATAAGAAAAATAAAATTAAAATGAGAAAATCGAAAAGAACGAAGGTACACTCATTTTAAAAAACAATAAAAAAAATTAAAAAAAAAATAATAATAAAATAAATATAACATAAATGAATAATTTACTATAACGCGGGTAATAACGGGATCGAATTGCACTAAATAAGTTCTATCGAACGGATTATGTATTGACGTATTTACGCAATAACGTGATGTTTACATTTCGATTGAAACAACAAATCAATAGCGTTTCTTACGCAGTGTAAATTGAAATAAAAGGATTTGATCGTATCATATAACACACACACACCTACATATATATATATATATATATATATATATATATATATATATATATATGAGTATATGCGTATGTATACGTGCATAGAAAGCTAATATGCAGGCAGATAAATACGTATAACAATTACATACATACATGCGAAAATACACACGTTTATACAAGTCCATATATATAATATATATAAACGAATACTAATTTAAACGCGTTATATAAATAAACATATTTACATGTATATATCATGAAAATGCAAATGTGCCTAACCGTATAAATGCACGCCGTCATCGTATTTGCATTAAGAAATAAATCTAACTAATAAATAACTAAATAGAAAATAGAAAAAAATGAAATACCATAATAAAAAGGTATTAAAGAAATTTATTATTCATTTCTTAATTATTCCCTATTAAACGTATATAGGGTTGTTCCGGCGTGTTATATATTATATTATAGGGGACGCGACGATGTTTGTAATTTTTTAAATGCATTTTAAGCTCTAACGGTAGCTAGTTAAAGAATTCGGCTCCTCTACAAGCAGCTTGCACTCTTCTTGTATGCTGTTTATGTTAAACAGGGAAAGTGGCTAAATCCTCCGATGTTAATCGTGTTTTACCATCATAATAATAATAATAATAATCGAATCAAATCAAATTTTATTGGTATTAATTTCAAATAAATACGGTGAAATTAATTTTTTAAAAACCCGGTTATGCGCATGAATGCGCGAGTACCGGATAAAAGAAAATAATTTAAACGGCTTATAATAAAACGAAAAATATAAATTTCCTAGAAATAAAAAAAAAAAAATAATGATACATTAACAATTATAGCGATTAAATAAAATCAACATCGATAAATCATTTAAATACTACACCCAGTAAACATAAAACAAAATATAACAGCATGTAAACAAATAACAAACGCGTAGTAATATTGGAATAGAACTGAGGAAAAGATTAATTAAAACGTATGTATGGAGTATTGCACTTTACGGAAGCGAAACGTGGATACTCAAGAAGATCGATATTAAAAAACTGGAAGCATTTGAAATGTGGTGCTGGAGACGCATGATGAAGATGAAATGGACCGAAAAAATATCAAACAAGAAAGTTATGGAAAAGTGAAAGGAAGAAAAGAATTTTATAACCACCTCTGCACAAGAAGAAATAGATGGATAGGTCATGTGATAAGACATGGTAGATTGGTTCTACGAATATTGGAAGGCATGATAGAAGGTAGAAGAAGAAGAGGCCGGCCAAAGAAGTGCTACATCAGACAAATAATGGATAGCGTAGGAATAGGCACCTATCGCGATTTGAAAATTACGGCGGAAGACAGAGGCGAATGGAAAAGGAGGCTGCAGCGCTACCAGTCAAAAGACTGATGCGACTAATGATGATGAATAACATGTACACATACAAACACACAAATACATATCGCATACACCTAATACCTAAATATACGCTATTCCGGTGAGTTATGAATTAAAAATTACGGTATATTAAAACGTAAAACTTTTTTTAACGAAACATAAATAGTAAAGAAATGCACTTCATAAATTCAAAAATTACCGAAAGCAGATGGTAACCGTGTAAAGGTAATGAACATATAACTAAACGGGGAATATATATATATATATATATATATATATATATATATATATATATATATATATTATATATATATATATATATATATATATATATATATATATTTGTACATAAATATAAACAATACATAATTAATGCTAGAACTAGACGACGAAACGAGCAGATTCGAATATAATGAAATACATTTAAAATAAAGTTTAAAAAAAAAATAATATTAATAAAATAAGTGTTTTTTTTAAAAAAAAAAGATTACAGGTACAATAAAAAATTAAAATTAAGAACACAAAATGAAGTAAACGAATATTAAAATTTGGTAACTCGGAATATTCAAAGTGACCAATTACGTGTGCTACCTATTTTGTTGTAAACAGAACGCTTCAATTTAAACAACTTCCGTACTGAACATTCAAAATCTTATTGCATAATTTTAAATTTCCTGCAATTATGTTTTGTAATACCTCTGTAATGGCTTAATATGTGTGTTCGCTGCTCCACCATAATGACAAAACCGGTTCATAAAGAGATATAGATATAACCTACGTAAGTGAATATCGGTTAAACATAGATTTAAATCGAAAGATAATAATTTAATTTTCTGAATTTTTTTAGTCACATAATTACAAGGTACTGACGTCTCAATTTATTATCCGTAATAATAGCGTGATATTTAATTTCGCATATACTCGTTCGAGAGTGTGATCATTAACAGAGAGATAGATAAAACGTCACAGTAATGGGATAAGATTGAAAACTATGAACGATATATTTGGTTTTATTAAAAATCAATCTTCGCATTTTTATTTTTTTATAAATATTATTATTAATTATCGATCCATTTCGATATGTTGTTAACGTCATTTTGCACTATAAAAGGGAAAGTTGATAACCAGAACAGTATCGTCAGCCTAACTAAAAATTCTGCCATATACACTTAATTACATTAATATAAATTAAAAATAAGCACGAGCTCAGTGTACTACCCTGGGCAACAGCATACTGTAGAGTGAACAGAATCACTGCATAAACATTATTCGATTTATTTCCGGTTAAAAAGATAGCGTTTAAACCTATTGCGCATAAAACCTCGAATATCGCAAGAATATAATTTATCAAGTAACACGATCTACGGTATTAAAAGTATTTTACAAATCGAAATAGACCGCAACCACAGACGTACCAGCCTGTAGACAGTTTGCAATATCATCAAAAAGTGCATCGCTGGTGCCAAAATCAATACTGATTACTACTGAAGAAGTGTCCGGTTTTTTCTAGTAAAATATTCTTTAAAATAAATAATAATAAGTCTGCATATAATATATCGAGGTGTACAACAAATTAATACATAAAACCCCAGCGTGCCAACTTATAATAGAAGTGTGAATGTACTAATTTTTACATTAAATACGTATCACGTGAAATTAAACAAAAGTAAATGTAAGTTACAATGAAAATAAAAGTATTTCCTATTATTTAAACTAAAAACAGTCGAAGCTTAATAAAAAATATTAAATTAGATCATTTATAATTTATGATAATAAGCGGAGTAAGGAAGGGGCAAAGAAATAAAATAAATGAGAGTTTAATAAATGAGCGAAATTTTGTACGTCGATGAGACACGCAAGTGGACGTATTAATAAACAATAACAATTGAGTTATAATTTTGATCGAGATGAAACATATTCTATTATTACTTTACGTCGTTTTTTTGTAGTTTTTTGAGGTTAATCTAGATAAGGTTGGATGATAAATTAATGAGACAATTCGAGCATAAAGAGACTGAATCGTTACATACAGAAATACGCATGCTCTTCTCTTGCGGCCCTAATGATACCATCATAGACACCAGCGTTGAAGAATGATTTATTTTTGCATAGATAATTCAAAAGTTTAACAGTGTATAAACAATGAACTAGTATTTACTTTTACATATAGTATCAGAATCAGTGCAGATATTATTCAGTAGGATGTTTATTAGTGGTTTGATATGAAAATGGGTGAAGCTCCTACCTCCAAGTGTGTAATTCTATAAGCCAATACAGGCTGATATAACGAAAAATAAAGCCTTTGCTTTCTGGAGAAGTACTGTTTTAAATAGTAAAATATGTAGTTTAATTTTCTCAGGGTTTTTTTTCAACTAAGTAAATGATATGTTTATTCCAATTTAAACGATCGTCGAGGATAACTCCGAGATACCTTTTTTCGTTCACTCTTTGTAACAGGATATTATCGTGTAATTTTTATGAAATCCCAAATACTATGCGACTGCAAGCTCTAACGGTTGGTTAACATTAATCCCGGTTACACAAAATTATCCACAACGTCAATTTCGCATATAGCCTTACCACTTTTACCTATTGCCATGATTTTAGTTTTAAGCAATCCATACTCCTTACATTGGTTTTCTAGTCTCTCCGTGAATTTAACGATATTTTCTTCCGAACTGTTTACGATAACAATATCGTCAGCATATCGTAGATTACTCATTCTTTTACCACCTACTAATATACCGTCGTTCAAATCATCCAACAATTGCCGCATAATATATTTTAATATATATTTTTCAGTTACTTAACTTTATATTGTTCTCATATACAACAGCCAAGCTGATATCATATAATTGTTTTATTAAATATACAAGATGCAGTTTCCATCTTCTCCAATATATACCATAGTTTCTCAAACTTGATAAGAGTCAGACGCTTTTTCGAAGTCTATAAATTCCATGTACATTGCCACATTAAACTCGCGAGCCTTTTCTATTAATTGTCTTGCATTAATGGACTGCTCTCTAGTACCTTTGTCCGGTATAAATCATGTCTGCTCTGGTGAGATTTCTTTTAATAAGAACGATTTCAGTCTCTTGCAGGAGTGAGACATTAGCGTAATTAGTCTGTAATCATTGCATTGCAATATAGATTCTTTCTTATAAACTGCTATCAGTGAACTCATAAAGCAGTCATCATATTTCCCTAATTCCCATATTTTACAACACAATTTGTGCATCATATTAATACCTACATCGCGCATGGATTTTATGATTTCGATTATAATGCCATCAGGTCCTACTAATGACAACTATAACAACACCAATAATAATAATAATAATAATAATAATAATAATAATAATAATAATAATCATCATCATAATGATAACACTAACAACAACAACACCAATAATAATAATAATAATAATAATCATCATCATCATCATTATAATGATAACACTAACAACAACAACAACACCAATAATAATAATAATAATAATCATCATCATCATCATCATCATCATTATAATGATAACACTAACAACAACAACAACAACAACACCAATAATAATAATAATGGTAATAATTTGACGGGAAATTAATTACGAATTTTGACCAGATAATGCTACGAATAAGCTATCGAAAGGCAAGGATCAAAATTAATTATTAGTTACTACAGCCAGCGGAGAGGAAAATACATCATAATTAGAGCAAATGTCTGAATAGTTAGTTCTAGAGATCGATTATCACTTAACAATGCTATTAAGATTTTATTACGAATGAGTATATGTACATACATACGTATATGTATATATATATATATATATATATATATATATGCTTGTGATTATATAGGTATATAGGTATATACATATATACAATGTACGTAACACATATATATTACGAGAGAGATAGAGAGATCAGCTATTAAAAATTTACATATTTCGTTATGTACTGATTTAGTAAAGGACTAATTAAAATTAGAATAACTAATAACTATAACATATTTACTACTTCTATCTGTTTACGTCTCTATGTACGTTCGTATTTTTATATTATAGTATATATCATGTATATTTATGCAGCCTATGGGGTTCGGGCTCTTGATTTATATTTTTGATTTATTAGTGGCAGAGAAGGTGGGATACTGTTTCCGTCCGCAAGAAGACATAACAGTTCCTTCCTTATATTCCTACTAGATTGAAGATAAGAGAGTTAAGTATAAATTTCTATAGCTTAAAATTTGCTTCATCGAGTTAGGATTGAGGAACGAAAATTTATAAAAATACTGTTCAAAAATCATGTTGTGTGCTGCCAAGTTATTAAGAAAAAAGGTTTATGAGCATTATTTTATTTTATTGCATGTTGTACCTATCGTCGTAGTTGTGGCAACATATTAAGATATTGAGTTTTTATATATATATATATATATATATATATATATATATATATATATACACATATTAACTTTGTATCTTGTCGTCATTCACGATTTATTACGGATTTGGTTTAGGAAAATTTTAGATTTATATATATATATATATATATATATATATATATATATATATATATATATATATATATATTTCACGTTGTGCATGCTAAGTTATTACGAACACCGATCTACAAATATTATTTTTAATTTAGTTTTAATGTTATATATATATATATATATATATATAGGTCACCTTTTAATTTATATTAATTTATACAGATTATAATTATTTATAAGTTATAGCCGGTCATGGCTCTCGATACCAACAAATTGAAAAGAATACACGAATACCCAAACTCGGGTAGCCAATCTATGGAATATTATTCTATTTATATTTCATGAAAAGAAAAATTTTAAACTTAATAATTATTGTTATTTTGCCTACAAACTCATAAATAAATGCATATATATTTTGACAATATATGTGAAACAAAAAACATGCAAAAATATAAATCACACAATTTCTGTATATACATATATCTTCTCCTGATACGTGGCAGCTGACTTATCAGTATTTTCTAAAGTCGTATGGCAGATGGACTAATATAAGAAGAGTAAGACAGGGTACAGTGGAATCTACATGTTTCAGCGGTGTGTCAGGGAATGGGAAACCAAAACACTAGTGTTTCAAAAAGGGAAATACGCAGCGTTTTAATAAAATATATGTTGTACCATGTAATCCGCTTGATTAAAGGTTTGCTAGTGTGGACTATGCTACTGGGCGTGTGTATGTGAGCAACCGAGCACCGCAGACGAAATGGACGTCTGGAAGAGACAAATCATACAAAGAAAACAGACAAAAACCAGTCCAAATTGATATTTGGAATGTGCGAACTTTACTTAAGGCTGGTAGACTAACGGAAGAGATTAATACTGTTTTACAAACATTATAAAAAGAATTGTATTGAAACCTTTAACCCCGAGTGTTATTTGAAAATGCAGTCAAATCAAAACGCTATTAAATTAATCCGCAACAACCTATAAAGCCCCGCCATCACCAGTTCTAAACACAGCTCTCAAATACTTCATTCACCACAACTGGCAACAGAAGTGGATTTGCTGCTTTGTTGGCTCGCGCGCTGATGCCTAGATTCGCATGGCCTGCAATATTTATCTGAGGAACAACAAACCGTTTTTTCTGAACTGCGTTAAAACCGAACTGATTATTATGAAATATTTAATTAACAATGATTTATCTTACAGTAGTAAATTAATTTTTTAATTATAAGAATCATCACACAAGGAATTTATCCATTAACATTATCTTAGAAACAAAATGTTCGTGGAAAAGAAGAAAATGTACGTTCAAGATTAAAATATATCGGATTACATCTCGGAAAGAAAAACTGCGGATAAAAGAGAGGGTCATGAGGGATGAAGAAAAAAGAGTGAAAAATAGGAGTTACTGCTAGTATGCAAATTACAATGTATATATATATATATATATATATATATATATATATATATATATATATATATATATATATATATATATATATATATTATATATACACGTATACGTTGTGTGTGTGTGTGTGCGCGCGCGTGCGTGCGTGCGCGGATGAGTGAGACAAGTGAGACGGAGATTAAACGTTTGTAGCTATGTTTATACATATACATAATTTATATATTTATAAACGTTAACAGAAGCATTCTAGTACCGTTTCTTTTTTATTAACCATCCGGAAAATTTCCGTTAATTTTAAGATTAATCTGCGGGTGGTCTCCGCCATCTGTTTCGCGCCAATGTTGATGCTAAGAATAATTCGAACATTCGTCTGCCCTGTTTGTATTTTTAATAATAGTCGGGAAAATTTAAATAAACGCAGGTCATTTTTGACGTCGTAAATTCCGCTCTTACAAATAATTCGTCGATTACGACCTTTAGTTTATAAACGGTCTATCGTCTATCACATAAAGAAACTTCAAAATAAAAAATCAGCAGGTCTATATAATATACCTACAATATTGATTAAAAACTTGCCACAAAAAGCGATTGTTCAGTTAACAGTCATATTAAATTCAATTTTTTATTACTTTCTTATTTTCCCGACTGCTGGAAAGTGTCGAAAGTTATTCCTATACCTAAATCAGGTAAGGACATTTCTGATCCCAGAAATCTGCGGCCCGTGTCATTACTTAGTAATTTTAGTAAAATAACAGAAAAAAATTATTTTGAGTAGATTAAAAAAAATCATAGACGATAATGATATTTTTATAGAACAACAATTTGGATTTAGGAGTAATTTATCTACCGTCATGCAATTAGCAAGAATTAGTGAAACCATAACTGATGGGTACAATAAAAATAAGCATACAGGACTACTGTTATTAAACATAGAGAAAGCCTTCGACACCACTTGGCAACTTGGTTTAATATACAAAATTATTCAACTTAAATTCCCTAATTACTTAGTTCGGCTTATTAAAAATTATTTAAGTAACCGAAATTTCATAGTTAAAATTAATCATGATAATTCCTATATGAAAAATGCATTAGCGGGAGTTCCCCCAGGGGAGCATACTGGGATCTTTCTTATTCCTTCTTTTTATTAATGACATTCCCAAAATTAAACGTTTACAGATGGCATTATATGCTGATGATACTGCTATATATTGCACATCGTATCGAATTGACACTATACAAAGAAGACTAACTCAGGGTTTTATTAAATTAAATTCGTATTTTAATAAATGGAGAATCAAAATAAATTCCGATAAAACTCAATCTATTCTATTCACGAAAAGTACCACCTGTGATAGTGAACAACAGATCTTTGGTTTGGAAAAACGATATTAAATATTTAAGTGTAATACTGGATCGGGGTCTCATATTTACTAAACATGCTGAGTATGCCTGCAATAAGACTCATGCGGCTCTGTTTAAGCTATACCCGATATTTAATAAACGTTGTTACGTCAGCTCGGAAAATAAATTAATAATCTACAAAACTATAATCAGAACAATTATGCTTCATTGTCCCATGTGGTCATATACTAGCTGTTCTAACTTAGCGAAGTTACAACGGCTACAAAATATGTACTGCAGAATAATTCTAAATCTTTCAGTCTATGTAAAGATTGAACACATTCACAAGGCATTGGACTTACCATATATACACGAGGTTGTTGAACAAAAAACAAAATTATTTTTTGATAGCTGTGCTTGCAGTCAGTCATAGGGGATTATACATGTACAAGTTTGCAACTAAAATATAAACGCTACAAACATAAAAGAATTAAACACACGCTATTACGATGTACAGCTGGGATTATCTTTTATTCAAAATTTATTTTTGTATATAATACATATAAAAATTATTGTTTATCCTACTAAAGTAAATATCTATAAATTTATATAGGTAGCTTTATGATCAGTATGCGGGTTTTGTTAGTGGTTTTTCCTGTATTTTTACTTTAGTTAAATGAGCGACTGGGAACACTTTTTAAACTAGTATACGTAGTAAGAACTGTGTTCGGAATGCGTTATATTATTTATTTGTCTTTTTTTGTAACATATATTTATTTTTTTGTAAATACACTTTTTATCAATCAATCAATCAACTACCTACTCTCTCTTAAATTACACGTAATATTTTTGAAAATTATACGAATCTACTGAGACAGTGATAAGACTTTTAATTTAAAATTCGGGAAATATTTTACGCGAAAAATAGTCGTATGTATAATCTCGTTTTAGAAACCGTTACATAACTAAAACTATTTTAATCGTGTAGAATTTGGTTTCGTAAATTTTCGGAGTTTTAACCAAATGTGTTTCTCTCAAAGGTGTTCCGATCGTCTTAAATTTAGTAATGTTAATATTAATTTTTCTAATGCTCAGGTACTCTCTGACCATGGTAAGTTTGGGGTTCCTATCTATATAGGTTTCATCTTGCTTCTAGTCCTTGGTGTACCTTTTGCAATTCTATTGTTGACTCTCTGGTACATTTATTGTTTGACTGTCCTTTTGAGGATTTACGTTGTAAGTTCAAAATGCGCGCAGGTCAGTACCTCATTTTCACAGAGTCGTTTCAACGTACATTTAGATAAGTATCTAGAGAAAAAGACGACCGTGTGGGGGGGATTAACATTTTCAAAACTTGATGGGAGTATACTCGGGGAAGGGGGCGAGTACAAAATTTCAAAATTCGTCATTTGCACACAGAGCATTTTTAATTACTTTGTAAATTACAGGAATGTAGCATTTAAATCGGCACTTTTCCGAAATGGCCGAGTATATATATATATATATATATATATATATATATATATATATATATATATATATATATATATATATATATATATATATATATATATAAACCACTAAACCGATTTCAATAACATTTTGTAAATATGTATTGTTTGATTCAGTTTATAATACGCGAAATTCTGCGTAGAATTTTTATTAAATATAGTGAATTACAAACTGGCTACATGCACCATGTGCATATATTCAAGTCTGTGTATAATTTTAAAATTAAAATCATCGACGAATTTCATTGTCAAATATTCTCAATTATTGGTAAAACACGTCGTCCACTGGATACATTCGGTTAAATGCAAAAGCGTGGTTCGCCTTATGTTCAATTTGGCTTGAAGATAAAATTCGTTTGATCGAATAATTTCTGTCGAATTTCCAGATCCATTAATTGATCGATAGTTATTTGATATTGTTACCAGTCACATGATTCGCAATGCCTGCGATGATGACATTGCGTCACCTATGGAGTATAGAAAGTGTAAAACGTGATTCTCGAAGCAATGTATCAATGATGCCATTACGGTTATTGACGGTTATCCATTGTATCGGCGCCGCAGAAACGCTGAGAACAGTGAGCACACATTCACGTTGTAAATGTGAAATGTTACAAATAAAGTAGAAATCACCGCTGCACTTGAAAATATACAAGGCTTCGTATAAATGTCGAGTTTTGTAATGCTGTGAAATACGTAAAGTACATTTGCAAAGTGATTTAACATCATTTGAAGTACAATATTTAATTTAAAACGACGACGAAATAACACAGTACCACATGTAGATACAATAGTAGCAACATTAAATTTAAATTCCATTATTATAAATGAAAACAAAAATATTGCAATTAAGAATATTTATATTACTCCCGAAACTATTACGTAAATAAAATATGAAACCAAAAATCTTATGCCGGTTTGTGGTTTCTTGCAAATCTCAAATTTCTAATTTTATTAATTGATAATAATTTAATTGTTTTAAACAATTTTCTTTATTATTGATCTAATCTACAATAAGATAACCAGAGAGAAGCGTGGTCGGGTCAATTAAAATAATCAGTTCCTGCTCTCTTTGACAACATCTTGGCAATAATTTCCCCAAATCCGCAATCAATAACTCATAACACCGTAATGTTGCCTCCTTGGAAAGACAAACCGGTCAGGCTGGATCTCAAAATCCACAGACCATGCAGAGAAAGTTTGTCCATCACGTACATATGAATCCACCATGTTCTAGACTGACGCATCTGTGTTAGATGGATTTCAGTTGTCACAGATGGAGCAATCATTATTTAATATTCGCTGCCACAGACAGTCTCCGTTATTTCAGATGAATTATATGCGATTTATCTCGCTATGGTTTCCTTGATGAGCTCCGATGCTGATCAACCTTTAAATATATATTCTGACTTTCTTCGAACACTCCGCGTTCTGTTTCAACCATGATCAGCACCATATAGCCGACAGAAAACTGTTACTGGCGGGGTTGAGTCAGAAAGTGTGACGTTCCGGTGGATTCCAGCTCATGCTGGTATTCATGGGAATGAACTAGCTGATAAAGCGATCAGGGAAGCTGCTACGTTTCTACCGGTCCCAGATGTTCCGTTTCCAACTTCTGTCCTTAAGACATACATCATAAATTGGTTTATTGCAATATGGCAGAAGAAGTGGCAGCTGACGTCACAAAACAACAAACTACGACAAATCAAACATTCGATCGATCTTTGGATAACTTCACTTCAAGTCGCAGAGACGATGTGGTGTCATCATCAGATTGCGTTTGAGTTATACGCGTCTTATTCATGCGTATCTTATTAATAAAACGTTGTCTTCACTGTGTTCCATCTGTGGATCCTCTCTATTTCCCATATACTAGTTCACCGTCCCTTATACTCCTCGCTTACAACGTCTCTTAATTGTCCTCCTTCGCTTCATCGCCCCTTCAATGATGACCATCATTGTCGAATCTAATTACCTTCCTCCACGGTCCGGTTTCCATTCTTCAATCTAATTCTCTCTTCCTACAGTATGCAATAATAATAATAATTATATATATATATTTTTTTTTCAATCTAATCGCTCTTCCGAACCGTATACAATAATTATATATACATATATATATATATATATATATATATATATATATATATATATATATATATATATATAAAAGACTTTTTAATATTTATTTTCATTTTATTTGTAAAATTGTGTTTTTTAAAAAATTTTGTGTTCGTATATTTATATATTTTATATTTTACTTTTGGACATCATACATCGCAACAGTAAATGAAAAATTTAAAATTCCACCAGTATACAACTTTTACAGGATCCGGAAAATAATATTGAAGAAAAAATTAATATAAAAAAAAAATTAATAAACAAATATATTGATGTTAAATTTCAACAATTCAAAAAATAGACAGAACAGAAGCAGAACAGCATTTTTGGAGTATATTTTCACAATCACCATCAAATATTTTTAAGTAATTATATTTAATTTATATTTTTAAAATTATGATTTTTTAAAAATGTTTTACTTGATAATGGCCTAAATGCCGAAAAGCTTTGTGTTTTCTATAAGAAAATAAATATTAGTGATTTAACTAATTTTCAATTGATTATATATATATATATATACCAATTAATCGCTTAAATATATACGATACGTTCGTATGTGTATGTGTATCAAAGATTTGAAGATTTGTGGAGCACCATCAAAACGAGGTAAACCATTATCTTCAGCGGCTTCGTTACTTTCCTCGCACTGGTCGTAATTATATACCGACCACAATTGGACAGCTGAGTTAGTTAGAGATTTTTTGTTTGCAGTCTCTGGTATTGGTGGTCATCTGACTCAGTTAGTACGAGCAGAATTCTTAAGAAACGCCATTAGCGCCGTATAGATTTATTCGTCATCGTTTCTAATATACTTCTTCATCAAGGAGTTTCCTTTACTTTTCCCTCGTATAGCTAGTAATGGTACCCTATTTTTCATTCCTTCATTTTTATATACATATTGGCCAACCGACAATGGTAAAATACCGGATCTGCTGGATTTTTTCATTACAAAAGGAACTGCTAGTTATTACTCAGAAATAAACTCTTCTTTCGATCTTTTTTCGGACCACTCTTGTATCATTCTAACGTTTGGCGATTCGGTTATATGTCGCGAGGAAAAAATATATTTGTGTAACCACAAAACAGATTGGGAATCATTTAGGGAATACTTAGATACCAAATTAAATCTAAAAATTCCATTAAAAAGCGAAATTGACATCGAGAATACCGTACGGTATCTAACTAGGGAGATACAAACAGCAGCCACGCTGAATACTCCAGTTAATACTTACAAAAAATGTAATAATTATCCGCTATCAGTCCGAAAGCTAGTCTTGGAAAAGAGAAAGTTTAGACGAAGGTGGTTCCAAACAGGGAATCCTTGGGATAAAAAATTTTTCAACAATAAAGTAAAAGAATTAAAAATGTTATTAGCAGAAATTAAAAACAAAACCTTTAATAGCTATTTAAATAAACTTTCACCCCTAGCAATAGATGACTATTCCTTGTGGAAGTGCACCAAAAATATTAAACGGTCCAATACACATATTCTTCCGATAAAACATGGCAACGGATTATGGGCGAGAGATGATAAACAGAAGTCAGATTTATTTGCTCAGCACCTGGTAACCGTGTTTCAGCCAAACATAACGGCTAGCACGGACAGGGAAATATACGACTATATAAATAGTCCATATGAATCATCTTCTTCGATTAAGTTAGCCTCACCTTCTGGGGTGAAATGTTTACTTAAAACGTTGAAAAAGAAGAAAAGTCCGGGTTTCGACTTAATAAGCGCTGAATTATTGAATGAACTTCCGCGAAAAGCTATAGTATTACTGACTTATATATGTAATGCAATATTTCGCGTACAATATTTTCCAGTACAGTGGAAATTCGCGCAAATTATAATGATTCCGAAACCTGGCAAAGATCCGTATTCTGTTTCATCTTATCGTCCGATCTCTTTGTTGCCTGTTTTGTCGAAGGTAGTAGAAAAATTAATATTAAAAAGATTACAGCCTTACATACAATCCAATGATATAATTCCGCAACATCAATTCGGTTTTATAAAACACCATTCCACCACTGATCAATTACATAGGGTGGTTAGTATAATTGAAAATAGCTTAGAAACCAAAAAAGTATGTACCGCGGCATTTCTCGATGTTCAACAAGCTTTTGATAAGGTTTGGCACGATGGTCTATTATATAAACTGAAACGTCTATTGCCGAAAAATTTTTACCTGTTGTTGAAATCATACATAGAAAATCGCCACTTTCAAGTCCGTTATAAACATACCTATTCAGAAATACATCCTCTTTTAGCAGGCGTTCCCCAAGGTTCTGTGCTGGGCCCCACGCTGTACTTGTTATACACGGCTGATTTCCCTACAATGGAAAATGTACAGCTGGCTACATTTGCGGATGACACTGCACTGCTCTCAATACACACGGATCCGAAGATAGCTAGCAGTAACCTACAGAAAGCTCTTACTAAGGCGGAGATATGGTTTAAAAAATGGAAAATTGGAATTAATGAAAACAAATCTGTCAATATCCATTTTACCAACAGAAAAGTTACACCCCCACCCGTCAGGATTAATAGCACCGATCTGTCAGTGCGATCAACGGTCAAATACTTAGGATTACACCTGGATAACCGATTAACATGGAAACATCACATACAGATGAAGAAAAAAGAATTAGATATTCGTGTTAAAAAAATGTACTGGCTGATAGGGAGAAACAATGTACTAACGACAGATAATAAACGTTTAATATATACGGTGGTTCTAAGGCCTGTCTGGACCTATGGGGTGCAACTTTGGGGTTGTGCTAGACCATCAAACCTGAAAATAATACAAACGTCACAAAATAAAATTCTTCGGATGATAACCAAAGCACCCTGGTATGTAACAAATCTAACGTTGCATCGAGATTTACGTATAGATTATGTGGCCGAGGTCATAAAAGTTCACGCTAAAAAACACGCAAGAAGACTTGATAGCCACCCGAATACTTTTGCTAGGGGATTGCTTGATACCACCGGTGACATAAGGAGACTAAAACGTCAGAAACCGCAAGACCTCGTTTAAGGTCGTCGTAATCGGGTAGGTATCGCTGGATACTTGTCCCCTCATGCTCAATTCTTTTAAACGTAATGCTAATTGTCCTTGGTGGACAGCTCGCAGTATTATAAATCATTAAAAAAAAAAAAAAAAAAAAAAAAATTATATATCACATATATATATATATATATATATATATATATATATATATATATGTGTGTGTGTTTCTATGAGTACGCGCATGTATGTAAAAACTATTTGGCACGTGACAGGTTGTTTTTTAACAATAAATCAGTAATCGTACAATACGCAGTAAGTATTCGATAAGACAGGCAATAATTTTCGTTTTCTGACTTTATTTAATTATGTTTATTTAAATAGCCTAATTTTGTTATTGTTCATTTTTCTTACACATTTGGAAGGTCGCAGTGTTAAACACGCACGTGTGACGATATACAAACCGATCAATAGGAATATTATAGACGACCTAAATATTTAATGTTATTGCTATTATTATCATCATCATTATTATTATTAATATTATTATTGAAGATAATTTTTTATCTAATCGTTATACTAGGCTCTTCCGAGCTAAGGTCTCTCCCGATTGTTTCCAATTATATCTATGGCGAGCCATTCTATGCAGGGCTCTTCTGTTTTCTAAAAATCTCTTGAAATCGTCGTCCAAACGTGTATCCTTTTCCGTTATGCCAGAAACAACTCCATTCGTTTCTTCATCCACCGAACGTCTCTGCATCTAACGACACGTCCTCCCAAATTCCATTTTAAAATGCGGATTGATGCTACGACACCTTTGTTTCCACTAAATGTTTTTTTAATAGTATAGTCTAATTTAATTTTTTATTTTTAATATCCAGTATTGATGTTTCTAAATTATTCTAGACGATTCTCAGGATGTTTTCTTGTTTTTGCATTAGCGACTACGTTTGGAAGCCGTAAGTTTAGACGAAAACTAGCAGCTATTGAAAACGACTCTCTTAAGATCGAGCGCAATGTTATTTTTAAAAATTGATTTAATCATACAGTACTTTTTCCATGTTATCGTTACTCGACCGTGTGCTTTATATATCATTGTTATATTGTATATTGTTCGTTTCCTGACATCATGATGAGCACATTGTACTAGTGCTGTCGATTCAAATCGATTCCGAAATTGATCGATTCGTTTTTGTAAAAAATCGTTTCGTCCAAGTGAATGAGTCGGTTGATCGAGTTGATAGACAATAATAAACACTAAGAAATAATCGAAGTATCTCCTTAGACTACTGTTCCCGGAGGATAACTCCTTAAATCGAAAAAGAACAGATTGCTAAAAGCGATAACGTTTTGGAGTGGTGGCGATCGCATACCGAAAAATACCTCCACCGTCAGGCAATTGGCTGAAAAATATTTACGCATTTCAGGCACATCTGCGCCATCAGAGAGAGTATTCTCATCGACAGGTTTCTTACCAGTAAACGCTTGTGCCTTTTGGCCAACAAAAAAATTTATATTTCTTTTTTTATAATTCAAAATAATTATTAATCAAATATTGTTTTTTTTTTTTATATATTTTAAATTTTAATATGTTAAATCGTTAAATAAACTCGCATTTTTTTTAGCATCGCATTTTTTTGTTTAAGGAAAAAAAAAGCAAACTGGTGTACGAAATTAAAAAAGCTGCATAAATTTTAAATTGAGTCGATCTCGGCGATTCAAAGTCTATTCCGACGATTAATCGATTCGATTTGAATCGATCAACATTCAAGTCGATTCGATTTCCCAGAATCGATTAACTGATTACATTTTCCAGGAATCGACATAACATGGACTAGATTTCAAGGCGCACTATAATGCATGCAAGCAAACTCTATAAAAAGTATAGACGATGTAAAAATACAGTTAACAGAAATAATCTATACAATAACTATAAAAAGACAATTTAAAGAATACAAGTTCAAAATTAAAAGCGCTAAAAATTAACAGCTTGGAAAAAATTTACAGATGATAAAAACGTACATGGATTAAAGTATAAAATATTTATGAATAAATTAAAATCCACAGTTGTTCCAACATTAGACAATTATGCATGTACGGAACAAGAAAAGGTGTATTTATTACTATCCAAATTATACCTTAACGTAAAACCATTTAAAGTGAAAACATATCAAAGTAACGTAAAAACAACTGTAGTTAGTAATGAAGAAATTAACGTAATTATTAAGCAACTGAAAAATAAAATGGTATCGGGAATAAAGTATCTAATGGATTTATAAAAAAATTTCATAATTTGGTTTCCGTGTGTTATTAGCTTATTAACGTACTTTTTGAATTAAACTATTATCCTGATGCGCGTGGAAAATAAGTAAAACTGTTATTCTGCCAAAAACCTAAAAAAGAATCTCCTGTCCACATCGTATATCGAGCTATATCGTTATTATCTAACCTCGGTAAAGTTTATGAAAAATCTATACCTAAAAGACTAAGAGAATTTCCTGAAAACGAAAATATAATTAATAAAAAACAATTTGGTGTATTACCGGAAAAATCGTCAGAAATGGCCATATTCAATATTTTACAAAAAACAATTATAAGCTATAAAAATAGACACCTCAATACTTGTTTACTCACGCTTGACATAACAAAGTCTTTTGATAGTTTAGATTTAAATATACTTATATTATTATTATTAGAAAATTTAGGAATAGATCGCAACATACTTAATGTTATAAATCAATATTCTGATAAGCGATCAATTAAAAATAGGCACGTACTCAAAAAAACAACAAATTGCAACGGGAGTACCGCAAGGTTCTGTATTAGGGCCGTATTTGTGGAACATAGTGTTTTCTCAAATTTATAGCATACATACTGTTACCTGACAATGTAGAAATTTTTACATTCGTAATTGGTGACAAAAACGACTGTTTAGAACAAAAAATAAATGAAGTATACCAAACAATAAACATTACAGTCGTTTAACCTGAACATTAATGATACTAAGTCAAGTTATGTGGTATTCGACAAAAGATTAAAAAACAAGAAATTAAACTTAATGCGATATGGCTTAAATGTACAAAATATTTAGGGGTATTAATAGACAACAATTTAAAATTTTATAATCATTTTAACTATATTACAAATAAAATTAGTAAATTTATAAATATATTCGATAAATTATATAATAACAATAATATAATTAATTATAAGAAGGGATTAAAATTCTATATAAAAGCGTAATTTTCCCTAACATAATATGTGGTAAAATGATATATTTTGATATAACATAAAACGGTTTCAGAAGAAATTGAAGACCTTTCAGAGAATGGTTACAATTAAATTAATTAAATCATATAGAACGGTTAGTTATATGTCATTGTGATTGCCGGCGTTAAACCATTAATATTTGAAATAAAAAAACACATAAATATTTTTTTAATAAAGAATAACGTAAAGATACTCCGTGAATTTAATAATACTCAGTACAAACATGCTTATTATTTACACGATGGAAAAATATTAAAACAGTTTAAAACCGTATAATCACTTTAGTGAAAAATATCAAATGCTTTGGGAAGAATATACATTGGTTTAACAAAACAATATTTTCCCAGTATAGACGACCGATTAAAAAACGTTGTATTTATACCGAACTATTTTAACGTACAGTTTATTACCGGACATGGTATCTTTAAAGAATATCTATAAAAGTACAAAATTTCATACTCAAATAAATGTCAAATATGCAACACCTACCCGATAATGCTAAGCACATACTTTTAGGATACTAATTTTAATGACACTTGTGTTGTACCCAACTAGTTAATATGAAATTTACAAATTTTAATTATTTTGCTGTTGCCGAAATAAACTATAATACATGTAAAATTATACTAATTAATTAACAACATAATTAACTTTATTGTAAAATAAGCTGATTAGAGCGCCATAAACTTAAATGGATGGGCTCTTTTTCAGTTTATTATTTATAACGTTCTTGTATTAAATTTTACTAATACATTTACCCCATCGTGTATTACGAACTGGGGCAAAAAAAAAGACTATAACGCAGGGACGCGTACACATGATGTTATTATAAATGTATTTCGAGATAACAAATAGATGGTAAAAGAATTAGCTCGGTTGAACTGTGCTTTACGTAGACAACGGTAACTTCGATACTACGTAGGAAAATTATCGATTCTCGAATTTTGTCTCTTACTTTCGATTGTAAATAAATTGAGAGCATAAATTAAAATAAATTAATAGTTGATCTGTGATATCGAAATAATTATCGGTTTAAAACTTTTTAAGGCGAATATTATAAAATGGCGTTGGATGAAAGAAAAAAAAACGATTTCTTAAAAAAAAAATTTTTAAATGGAAACAAATAAAAGATGTAATTATATGTTGCAGTTTCTTCAGCGGTTGAGATATTCGACAGTTTTTTTCAAGACCAATAAGTTTAACCGAAGAGGAACAATTCATTTCTCTATTTCACTCTATTCATATTATATAAATATAGTATATATATATATATATATATATATATATATATATATATATATATATATATAACAAAATATATATAGATAGATGTAGTCGCATAAATTTCCGACCAACCTTGATTATATATATATATATATATATATTCTATATATATATATATATATATATATATATATATAGAATATATATATGTCATCAGAATAGCGTAGTGGCTAGAGCACATACTTCTATACGGAAGGTACCGAGCTCGAATACGATCGACAACGCAAAAATTTAAAAGTATATAAATAGTCCCAATACTATCATCGCGTAGAAGGCAATGGCAAACCACCACGCACAACACCGTATGCGCGATAATAATAATATAGTACACTACAAAAACACAGTGGGCTGCATTATGACGTGACAACAAAGCGATTACAATCAGTTTTCCCGTGTGTGTGTGACTATCCGTACTAATGATGCCTTGTACGCTACTTACACTATACAACAAAATATATATAGGTAAATATTCGCCTACCTCCGATAAGGAGACGGAGCTTAATTATAATTATATATATATATATATATATATATATATATATATATATATGTGTGTGTGTGTGTTTGAATTTGCATGTATGTATATTTTATTTATTGAATGTCGTTATTATCAACTGTCAGTGTGAGCGATCGCGTGGAAAAATTCACTACTGCCTGGTTAACTGTTATACAAAAGATGATTTGGTCTTGGATTGGTTAACAGGTTTCTACACTAAACCGATAAGGAAACCAGTTTTAAATCGCAAAACTTGTAACCAGTAACTACATTCCTCTAGGCCATTTTTATTTCGCCGTTTTTTGTAAAAAAGAAATAAAAAACATTATGATACATATTCACACACATACATACACATACAAAGTTCACATACGCCTAATGCACCTACTAATACTTAACGAATGTACATTATTTAAATGCGCGTACGTACATACATCGTACACTTGTAAACAGACATACGTAGTACATATTATTATCATTGACACCCGCGTTGTGTAAAAGTTCACGAACATCGTGACTAGTCCATTGTACGTCATTTCTGCGCACAAATTGGGACAACATTTTCAAGTCAGTAATTATGTAGTACGCACGTGTGCGCGTATATGATTTTACACGAGATGTGGGCTGCTTTCTCAACAGTTATATAATGATGCCAAACAGAAAACAAAACAATGTATTTGCATAGTAAAATTTACAGAAAATAATATAGATGTACCGGGTAAAAAATATCTTACCACAGTGAACTGCTCTATAGTTAATCCTCGTTATTTTGTACTAAAATATATAATGAAAATTAACAGGATAAAAATTCCGCTATCACCTCTAAAACCGGTATACTTAGAAGTAATTTAATTATCCTTTAATACCGGATACGATGATTACGACAAGGAAATTTATACACTATATAATTACTCAAATTAATTCATCGGAAGTCGATAATAGATTGTGTTTTAGACGTCTATATACTTCGTATACATAGTTTTTAATCGCCTGTAATCATAATCTCCAATGGGCTTAATGGAATGAACAATGAGTGAAGAATTTAACGGATAGATTTAATGTATAATACACTTAAGAGACTGAACACGCGTAAATTATTTTACCGGGAGTATAAGAGTTTTATAAAGAATCATTTTATTACGAGAGTTCAGGGAGGATTTTTGGTTAGAAAAAGGGCGGAATCCGCTTTAATATTCATATGAGACAAATGCCGAGTAAAATTCAGCCGGCGATCGAGAAAGGTACCCAGATAGCATATTTCATCAGTCCAATAAGTTTACTAGCTACTAGAATTCTGTTAGGTGTTGTTGGATGCCTACGACTGAAAAAGATTTAGATTTGGATTAATATTAATTTGCCAGTATATATATATTTTTTTTTAAATTTTTTTATGGGGATGCCATTACAACCTACCCAACGTGATACTGTAATTCCTAATTCATATTTCTATAAACTCGGACTACTTCTCTAAAAATATCGCTATGTCCGCAAACAGATGTAAATTCTGAAGGTGAAGAAAAGACAAAACATTATAAGGAGGGTCATTACGAGACGCGCGCAGTAATTTAAGGTACAGTTCAGAGCGTAATGTTATTAAAGAAGAGCACTCGAAAAAAACACCTGATCAGGATTGCAAACTGCACGTCCAGTGTGTACAGGGCAGTAAGGAGTTTCTCTAAGCTACATAAGGAACAAGCGGTCCGGCAATAGGCAATGCCCAAAAATAGCGTATCGTACGATTTAAACTTTTTTTTGAAGTTTATTACTAATTGCACTGGCTCTGAATGAACTACGGTAAATAAATGCAGTATCGTCCGTAAATAAGGCGAAATTAGCTGAAGATAATTTAGGAAAGTCGTATAAAAATAAAGTGAACAGAAATGCACCGAGCACGCTTGCTTGTCGCAGGATTTCATAAGCTAGTCTGGAAATTTTGTTTCAATCATTTTATAAATAATACCATCGTGCCACGTTGCGTCGAAGGCTTCAGAGACATCTAGTAGTAACATACATGCACGCTTATTACGGTTGAAATTATCTGAAATATGTTCGTTCGAATAATCTTGCAATTCGATGAGTTGCAGAGTGATTGGACTTGAAACCAAACTGTTCGTATGGAATAAGTAATTTTTTTTTATCTGTGTGAGATTTAAGCCTGTGATGAATAACCTTCTCGGCTACCTCGCTTAAGTTGCTAAGTAAACTGATAGAACACACATTTTCAATATAGGAAGAATTTTTATCAGGGTTGGAAAGTGGGATAGAATTTGAACATAGCCTGGATTATGTAAGTAACTTCAATAATTCCTTTCGACGGTAAATTGTTAAGGATTATATTAGATAAATTATCAATGCCAGTTAAATGATTGGACTTAATAGTAGTAATAATTTTTTGTATTTCAAAAGGAGTAACCCGCTTGTAGGTGTGAGTTTGAGGTGTTACAGCTAATTGAACTTTATTAACTTTATAATTAGAAGTTATACGAGAGTTTTTAGAATGAACCGCGTAATAGTAATTAGCGAATAACTCAGCTTTAGCAGTATCGATTATACATAACAGTTATAGGATGTACCCAAAAGTACCGGAAGTGCAACGTGAGTATTGTTTTGCTACTATCCAAAGGCTCTTGTCTGGAGTAGATAAACTTTTAAGATGAGAAACATTTACGTCGTGAGCTGCAATCGAATTACGGTATGTCGGGTTGACAAGTCGAGTAATGTAGCAAATAGGGATGATCAATGTACCGACTAGTCATTATTGAACCAGAATATCAATGTTCGAATTTGAGTAACTTATATCGTACAGTAGTTCAAAATAATACGACGATATTACCGTTAGGCTAGTTATATTTGTATATACACGAACACATATATATATATATATATATATATATATATATATATATATATATATATATATATATATATATATATATATATATTACGATCACGATAAACGTTTATCTATCCACTACTGGATAAAGATTTTCCTCCAACGTCTTCCAACCACTTCTGTCCTGCGCTTTCTTAAACCAATTTTTCCCAGTTACCTTTGCTATATCATTGTGCCATCGTGTCATTGGCCTTCCCTGTTTCCTTTTTTTGTCCATTCGCCACCACTGCAAGATCCGCTTTGATCTTTATTATGTTCTCTTCGAGTCACGTGGCCAGCCAAATTTCATTTTATTATAGCCATCCGCTTCACTGCATCATCCAACCGTGTTCGTTCACGTATCCGTTCATTCTTTTTATGATCTGATAATCTTATATCCAGCATCATTCTCTCATGTGCCGTCTGAGCTTTTCTTATCCTTTATTAATTTGTTTTTATATATGACCATGTTTCCGAACCATATAAAAGAATCGGAAGTGCGCATAGGTTACATAGTTTACGTTTCAAATTGATCGATATTTGTTTATTGCGGAATACTGTACGTAATGTTCCAAGCGTAACCTACAATAGTGATATTCTCCGTGCCACTTCTGCTTTCATTGTATTTATTCGTTGTGATTCTTTGACCTAGGTATATGTAACTATCTACTTGCTCTATCTGTTCCGATTTTAGTTGAAATTTGTACACCTTTTCCTGTGTTCGTCATTATTTTGTTTTATGTAAATTTATTTTCAGTCCTATTTTGTTCGAGCGCATATTTAAATCTGTTATTATCAGCTCTTCTGCACTTCTGCCCACTAAACCGATATCGTCCGCGAATCTGAAGTGATTTAAATATTCACCATCTATTCGAATACCGGGTGTAGTCCAATTCAAATACACCGTATCCAAAGAGCAAATAAATAATTTCAGCGAGATGGTATCTCCTCGTCGTCTAACACCTCTTTTTATTGGGATTTTTATTCTATAAATTTATCTGCATTTTAGCAGACTCATAAATGTTCTTTATAATTTTTATGTACTTGTCACTGATACCAATTAGTTTTAATGAATTCAGTACTTCCCAGACCTCTACTGTGTCGAACGCCTTCTCGTAGTCTATAAATGCCACGTATAAATCTATGTTGTACTCTTCACATTTCTGTATTAGCATTGTAATTGTCAGCAGATATTCGTTCGTATTGAATCCTGATCTGAAGCCAGCCTGTTCTTTTGGCTGATTGAAATCAATTTATTGTGTTATTCTATTCGTTATTATACGAGTAAAATAATTTATACATTTGTAACAGTAAGCTAGTTGGTCTGTTATTACTTAGATTGCGCATATCTCCCTTTTTATGTATAAGGATTACTTCTGCTTCCATCCATGTAGTTGGTATTTTAACTTCTTCCAAGCACCGATTGAAAAGTTGACAAATTGCAGTAATCATCGTGTCTCCACTATATTTAATCATCTCCAGTAGGACTCCATCTGTTCCGGTCGCTTTGTTGTTCTTTATTCTTCGGAGCGCATTCCTTATTTCATCTTTCGTTATTTCAGGAATCTCTTCAATATTTTTATCTACAGCTTCTTTATTCGTATTTACAACCATATGTGGCTGTATATTTCTATTACCATTATCTGTGAAATAGTTTTCCGCTTCTTGTGTTATTTTATTTTTATTCGTTACAACTTTTACAGTAGCATTTATTATTTTTATTAGTATTTCCGAATGTCTTTCTGAATATTTTCGGACCCCTACTGTTATCAATAGTTTCCTGTACCAGACGGGTGTTGAAATTTCTGATATAATGTATAATTTGCTTTCTTATTGTTTTAATTCTATGCGTAAGAAATCTATGTATTTTATGTAATATGTATATTGTGTGTAGGCTATTTGGACTAAATAAGTTTATATATTCTGTACGTTTTATATATTATACTACTCCATATACGTGTTAACAACTTTTATATACGCTCTTCGGTATAATCGGGAAAATACACAGCTGTAATTTCGTGAAGTTCACCTGCGTCTTCTGGACTATCGCTGAGTTGTAGATCGCCCGTTGAACTCTTATCGACGTAGAGAATTCAGAAATCCGGTTTGAGGTTACCCTTCGCTTCTGAAATAATTTCCACTCTTAGTTTTAACTATAGGTTAACAGAAGATTGCCAGCGTATAAGCCGGAACATCTGCACTTTGGTCTGACACTACTAGCGAATAACGTGTGCGAAATTATCGAACCATTCATCTGTAACCTATATAACAACTTTCGCAGATGGTTTCACAATGGTGTATATGTATGCTGTATATATATGCAAGACCATATTCCACGATATATGTGTATAAATGAATACAATATTCTACAGGATTTTCTTTTGTTTTACTATGAAGAAATAATTTTTATTAGTTAAACATGCATATATATATATATATATATATATATATATATATATATATATATATAAATTAATGAATATTTAAGGAATAGGAAATTAAATATACGCGGAGAAAATCGTTGCGAACAATATTTTGAAAGACGTGTACGCAACACAATGAAATATAAACTCTCAAACTAACAGCAGTTATTCTTATGTATGATTAAAACGAATGTACACGAATTAAATAACATACATAAATACACACAAACATATGCATATTGGTTTAGGGGCTTAGTACTATCCTATGATTGTTCCGAAGTAATGATGTCGGGAGGAATTCTTACTCAAAGCAGTAATGTTAGAAAAGG